>DWQW01011305.1:0-11530 GCA_018249695.1 Heliconius erato demophoon
GGACCCGCGCGAGATGGTGCGCGGCCTGCTGCGGGACCCCGCGCTGCTGGACCACGTCCTGGGGGGCGAGGCCTGCATGTGGGGCGAGATGGTGGACGACAGGAATGTCATTAGCAGGTTATTCTTTGTTTGTGTTTTAATTTTTAAATTATTTCAAGAATTATCCAGATTTTGCTATATACAGGGTGGAAGAAGCAGCGCTCCATTTACGGAAACAGCATATAGGGTAAAATATTTCAAACCTATACCTAAAGAAATTAATCAAGATGCATCAACAGTTTGAACGTAGGATTTTTTTTTCATTTCACGATTTTTATCCATACCTGTATTTCGTGTGACGCGATTACGTATAGATCCCAATAACATAAACACTTACTACTACAAAAATACTACTAAAGGTTAAACTACTTTGAACTTTATCGCCAATACCTACGACTCTATTTCGGAATGAGCCGTGTGCGGCGGTGTTCCTTTGATAGGTTTATGTGTGCGTGCGTCGTTCTTACAAATGGCGTTGTATTTTAAAATGACAATTTTATTATTTATTTTGTTTGAAAAAAAAATAACTTTTCCATTTTTGGAAATTTATTTTTTTCTGATTTATATTAGGCTTTTATAGAGTAGTTAAAACTGTGGTTTTATTTAAAGTGTTGCTTACACTTCCACCCTGTATATATATTTGCCAAAATATTGGGGACATTTATCAATGTAAAACTTATAAAATGTTTTTTTTTTGTGTGCTTGTGTATTTGTGCACGTTAATCTCAGAGACAGCTACACCGTTTTAAATGCAATTTGCACTATTATTACATATTCCGGCAAACGCACCCGAATATATTTTTTTAAATTGGTTCGTAAATAAAAAAAAGTGATAAAGAATTTTATTAGACTAAGATTCTATTAAATAACTGTTGCATCTTTGCAAATTTAAACAATTGACAATTATATTACTAAAATAAAATGTCGAAAAATCTAAAATAATTAAATAAAATTTAGATATGAATTCAATAAAAAAATATAAATGTACTAGTGGGCGCGGGTGCAGCTTCGCCCGCTTATTTGCACCCTTAAGGGTGAATTCTCAAAAAACCACGAAATACGTGTTCAATAAAATATTTTTAATATTTTGAATTTAATTTTTTATAAAAATCGATGGCGATTTAAAGATTTTTTCATATAAATTTCCAACCCCTTATTTGAACCTTTAGGGGGTGAATTCTAAAAAACCATGAAATACGTGTTCAATGAAATATTTTTAATTTCAAATTTTATAAAAATCGGTGCCGTTTTAGAAAAAAATCCATACAAACTTTCAACCCCTATTTCATCCCTTCAGGGTTAAAATTTTTCAAAATCCCTTCTTAGTGGATGTCCAGATTATGAAAATAAACATCTGTCCAAATTTCACGTTTCTACGCACAACGGTTACGGCTGTGCGTGGGTTTTACCTCAGTCAGTCAGGTACATGTCCTTTTATATAGATAGACAAACTGTCTCTTAACGTTTTCTGTCTACATAGTAATTTAATTTCAACTGTTTTTATATTTTTATATTTTCTTCTCATAAAATATATCATAATAAAAATGTTGAATCGCAGGGTGTGGCCGCGCGCCAGCGCCGTCGCGGAGAAGCTGTGGGGCCCGCTGGTGGGCGACGGCCGCCACGTGTCCAGCGTGCCCGAGAGCGCCTACCGCCGCCTCGAGGAGCACGCCTGCCGCATGCTGCGCCGCGGCCTGTCCGCGCAGCCGCCCTCCGGACCCGGCTTCTGTCTCGTGTAGAGGCCCACACGCCCCTGTGGTGCTTGTTTTGAGAATCCATTCAATTGTACTAGTATTTGTAATGCTACGTTATTTTTTCTATTTCGTTTTCTAAGTAGAAACTCCTTATATCACAAAGACTGTTACTAAAACTGTGTTAGGATAATGTGTAAAGTGAATGAATAAGGATTGATATTTTTTTTAAATTGCACGATTTCATTAAATGGATTGTGAAAATAACAACAAAATAACACAAAATTATTTTTTAAATAATGTATAAAATAAACAGGAGCACTTATGTAGAATGTGAAGACGTAACGTTGACGTTTTACCACTATCTATCTAATCTTGAGTTGTCTTGTTTGATATTACTTTTCTAGAATTCTAAAGGTACAGATTTAAGCTTGATTCATTCATCTTAAAGAGCGAATGAACTGTTACTAAATGATAGGATATTAAATTAATAAGGCTAAATACAATTTCTCGAATATTGATCATTGGAATAACACTAATATTTTCAGAGAATCAAAGATTTTCTGAAATTTCATTTGATGATAGAATACTTTGAAATGTTTAAAATTTTGTGTAGCTTATATAAATATGAAGTTATTTTTGTTATTGCCAAAATAAGCACCCAGTTAATTGTACATACAATGTCTATGTATCTATATCTTTATTAAACAATGATATGTGAATGATAATTTCTGTTTTCTTTTATAATGCCCTTCAATAATTTTATAATACCTTACATATACGTAATATTGATTATGATAGCAGTACTTCATAACATACTCGTATAACTATTAAAAAAAAAACTAAAAATATGTGAAAATAAGAAAGAAAGAAGTTGCATCCATCATTTCCTTATATCTATAAAACATTTGTGAATAAAATATATTTTTTATAGCTACAATCACTAGGGCGCTTCGCCCACTCACTCCTCGCTCTCTAGCTAACCAACTAAATAAAAATTCTTCGCTTGAGCGCTAATAAGTCAAGTGTTTACGTCTTTCAAAAAAGTTTGTCCATCCATCCATCTGCCTTTCGAAGTCCACTGCTGGACATAGGCAAAAAAAAAGTTAAAAAGTTTATGCCCTTCAATTAACTTCCTTAATAATTTTTTTGCACTTGTGACATTTCTATTACATATATTCTTGATTTCATCTTGTTATACAGAATGTTTTTGTCTTGTCTACTTTAAATGAAAACACACTAACTAATCTATAAAAACCTAATATAATTAAAACATAAGAGATTTTGCCAAAAATGAAAATGTGGTATTTTCCAACAAAATAATCAATAAAAATATCATTGCAAAATAAAATGCCATTTTAGAATGACGACAACACTAACTTATCAAAGCGACGACATTGCAAAAGCCTCATTCACGAAATGGAGTCGAAGGTATTGGCGGTGAAGTTGAACGTTGTTTAGGTTTGTTATAGACGAGATTTACGACGGCGTTAAAATAAAATATAATTTCATAGTGATATGAATAATAAATAAATTACATACATAGTATGTAAAAATTGGTTGTTATATTTTGATTAATATTGTACTATGTAAAAAAATTAAATCTAGAATATAAATAATTAAAAATAGGTAATAAGCCTCTTTGATTGATTTTTTTAAGTGTCACATTCTTCAAGAACATATTTGTACTTACGTTACTCATCTGTTTTGTTTGTATAGATGTGTTCCTAATTCATATTGACCGAAAAAGTATATAGTGAATGAAAGAATACTTTCAGATATTTAAATTTTATTCTACTAACATTTTAAAATGAGGCCAGTCGTGGCGCAGCGGCACGAAGAGTGACTGTAAAAACTGACTGGTTGTGGGTTCGATCCCCACTCGAGGAGATGAAATATTTAATTAAATTTATATTTCCATTTCTTCGCTCTGGTGTCGAGGCTAAGCGCGGCGTTGAGTTCTGCCACTGAACACGCAATGCCTCTAGAATTCGACAGAAAGTGGCAACGGAGTGTCTTAACAGGTTCCCTCTGCCTGGGTTGCTGTGCGCGGTATACAGCGTGAAGCTGATTTTTTATTTTAAAATGAAAGACATCTTTAATTGTGTGTTTCATAGTATATAATAATTAACCGTTTGGTGAAAGGCACAGAAAACGAAAATAGTTTAAATATAATACCACGAGGTCTTCCTGGCGCAGCCGCAACGGCAACGGTTGTAGGTTCGATTCCCACTTCGGGGAGTGAAATATTTAATCTTTTTATTTCCAGACTCTAGTAACAAGGCAAAGCGTGGCGTTTAATTCCGCCAATCAACACACATTGCTTCTAGAAAATGTCTAAACGGAAATGTCTTAATGGGAATGCTTTATGCGATCCCACGAGTAGAAATCACTACAGATAACAGTGAAATATTAATTATAACAATATATCAATAACTATAAACAACTATGAAAGCACATTTTTAAGACTTCTAAAAGAATGAAAAAAATAAATCACCACACATACACGTCATACAAACTTTATTCAAATAACACAATGTATTTACGTATAAAGCAAAATAAATGGAAACTTATAAATAAGACATTGGTTCGCTACACTTGTGAGAGTCGAATTTGAGTGAACAAAAAAAATAACTTAACATTGTAGAAATCAACAAGAACTTTTAAAGTATAGAGGAGAACAATTTTAATAGATATACAGTAAATAATACAGAATTTAACTATCTTAAGGCGATTACACCGCACTATTGCACTACATCGTGTAGGGCACTAGCTGTAGAGTGCTGTAAATAGACCATAGGTCTGTAAAAACCGCTCAAAACCGCAAAATACAGAACGATCTTCAGATACCCTTTCAGAAACTGGCATCTCAAGACCGATCTCAAACTTGAGAGCGTTTTATAAATGTAGATATATAAATCGGGACGCCCTATTTATAGTTACTGAACATAGTGCACTAGAAGTAGTGTGCTGTAATCACCATTTACAAAACTTTTAAAACCTTTTTTCAATAAAAAATAATGTTATACTTATTTTTATTACGAAATAATACGAATTGTATTAAAACAGTATATATCTATCTCTCATTGCATATCCTCCATGTTTTTAGTAAATTAGAAAACAAAAAAAAATACAATTTTATAAAAAATTGACCTATCACCTTATTAGGCCGCCTACACACGAGTGACACAGCAAAATATTAAATATATCACACAAATAGATGCTTATTTATATTCTACAGTATATATATGTATGTAGATATTTAATTAATGTACATTTCTGTCATAAAAATAATTATTTATAACAAACAGCATGTTCTTACAAATTCTAGCTATTTAATAATAATTATTATATATGTATATGGGCAGTGTCACATTTAATTTATTCGTGAAGAAACACGTAAAGTTGAATTTGGTGGGTATTATTAAAAAAAACATAATTACACAAAAATAAGACGCTTTTCTTTACTATCGCCTATTTGGTGCAACCTGGCTTAACTTTTTTATTAAGCGAAATATAACAATGTATGCGGCAATACTATTTGTAACACTTTACAGAATATTTTAAGAAGTGTAAATACGTCATTGTTGCACCAGATATGATGATGTATTTAAAGAACATATAATTTTAACATCTTCATAGTTTCGACAGCTTCAAGTAAAAAAATATACGATAATTCATTTCATTTATACCGATCACACCCACCATAGTATTATAAAAGTTTGTGAAATCAACATATTATAATGTGTATTAGAATTAAATAAAAAAAAAAAACGATTTTAAAGCAAATAAATACTTTTTGAGGAGGCTAAGAGATCTTCAGTTTGATAGTAGAACATTAAGTACTTACAAACTACGGTTTAAAGTACATTGGTCAGATTTAGAATACGAAAGCGACCTAAATGTCCTTATTTTATAAAAATGGCTATACGAATTAAGCTACTCCCTGCATCAGGGCGTCACAAAGACTTATAGAGGGTGATTGCAAATAAATATTAGTAGTTATACATTTGTCTTAAGTATTATATAGCTTTAAAAAGTTTTTTTTTCTTGTATAATACCTATAAGATATTCTGTATTATTTTTCCCTATTTTTTTATATATATAGCTTAGAAATTATATTAGGCTATAAGTTTACATCCTCACACGACAGAAACGTATGCCTTACATTTTTCAGACATTTTCAATACTCAATTGCAATCACCGCCAATTTTTCACCCATTTTCCAATACAAACAAAACATTTCCCCATAGCCCAAAATGTCGAACATTGGGTAACGCCAAACTCAACAAAAGCCGTAAAGCTATAACAATAACATTTATATTATATCACAATACCGCGTCGCAAAGCCGTATACGTATATGTGGAAAGCATCGTCCAAACACATCTTATTTTAGTGTCAGTCGTTGAAAGGATTGAGAAGTTGAACAAATCAAGTAAAAATAAAATAATAAGTGATAAAAAACTATACAAGAAACCACAATTCTTATTCGTATTTATTTACCATTTTTTTTTTCATTTTTCGATAAATAAAAATTAATAATATATTTTGGCACGCTCAGTATGAAAGCGACCTAACTGAGTACCTTACAATTTGTGCAATATAATGGGTCCGTAAACAGCAAAATTTTAAAGTAAATTATTTGCTGCTAAAAGTTAGAGAAATTTTAAGTTAAGACACTTTTATTTTAATTTTAATTTTTTAAGAAAATTAATGACTTTTATTTTTTTTATGTTTTGAACTAACAAAACATAAAAAATAGGCTATGGTTGCAGTTACTCAAGCTTTGCCAAATATTTTTTTTATTGCTAATATTAGAAATGTAAGTTAAATTAAATAAGTACCTTACTTCAAAATATACATAATTTTATAAGTTTATATAAATATATGTATAAGGAACCACCGAGAATATTAGCTGCAGTGTTTCCTCGTATAAACGCTTAGTTTATTTTCTCAATTACATAATAGTTATTTAAATATATTATTATATATAATCATAAATAATTATATTAAAAACATTTTAAACTCATTCTAATCAATGACTGGCACTCTCATAGTAACAAAATATACACATGACTTAACCAAGGGCGTCGCTAAAACGAATATTTTACTAAAACAGTCAGTTCTTCACTTATGGCGTTTCGAGCTATACCAGTTAAACAAAATACACTCCTCCAAAGTTATAATGTAAGGAGAAGACGAAGGAAATTGGCCGATAGAAAAGAGATAATATTTCACAATAGCAAAAGTCCAAGTGATGGCAACTTAAAATTCTTTAAAAACCAAGGTCTCGTAAGTACCATGACAGTTTAAATATAAAATGAAATCACCGAGCAAAATGTTAAAATTTTGAATTTACCTGCTATGTACATGAGAACACTATGTATGTAGAAAGTCAACCATAAATTCAATAGAAAACAATACGGGACTTCATATTTTACATTAGAAACTGCAGAAGATAGAAATGAAAATCTATAATTAGATAACCCTTTACACCAATACTTGGGTCAAACTGTACACACTGTTTTGATCTCCACCGTGCAACCACCTTAACATATTTAACTATAGTTCCTAGATCCATCTTATCATTTCTATGACATCAAAATTTTAGAATCCGAGCTTAGATTAAGCTACCTATAGTCAATTCATTTAAGCTTGAGACAAAATGTAAACAAAAAAAACAACATTTCCCAAACTTTTATTTCTCTTTTTTATTTCTATTTAATTTTTGCAGTGAAGGATTTCCTATATATGTTAGTCAGCTAGCAACTAGCTGTACTGTTCTAATTTTGTATTTTCTAAAAGCCTGACTCCATAATAAAAACTAAATGATAAAAAAGGCTGCAAATACTTTAATATTAAAAAGAAGAAACGAGTTCTTTATAAATTTAAATAAATATATATTTGTAACTTCAAATTACATAAACAGTTATTATTTTTAATATAATAATAACTAATGAAATGAAAAAAAAAACTTTTACTTTATAATTTATTAGTATTGAAATGTGTTCGAAGTTTCAGAATCCTTTCGTTTTGCGTTTGGGTGTTTATATATAAATTATTTAATAAAAAATTACTTAAAATTAAGCAAAATAATTTAAGTCCTTTACTATATTCTATGTCTAATAAGCTTTTAAGGGGTTGTATAAGTTCTAGAGACTGTTAGATAGTATTATTTATAGTGCTATTTATAGTGTTAAACACAAAATTTCGGATATATCCAGAAAGCCTGGATTTCCCGGCTTTTTGGCAACTCTATATCGCCCTACCCTAGCCCACTGGATCCATGAAATACTAAATATTTTCTTCTCAAGGGCCATTAAGTCTAAACTAACGTAGTTGCGGTCAACATTTATTTTCTATATCTCAACTTGCCCTTAGGCCATGGACAGGCGACGACCTTGGTTCCTTATCTGCTAGTGGTGACCATCCAAAACGCGAATATACATCTAATACTGGCTCATCAAGTCACAATAAGTCTTTTAGTTCAGTCAGATTAGACTTAACAGTCAATAGAAATGTTGACATTTAATTTTTTATAACTCAAAAAATATATCAAAAGAAACAAAAGATTGTATAAAACGAAAGATTTTTTCATTAACCAAAAAAAGAGATTTATAGGCTTTTGAATAACCAATTTATGAGTACATTTATGAATAACTGTCAAATTGAACCTTTATTTTAATAAAATTTTAAGAAATCTTTAGTTTTTTATTGTTTCTATTATAATTCAAAATATTAAAATTAAAAAAATGCCAACATCTCAATTGACATTAAATTATTTAAAACAAGCGGACACTTGCTAGTTAATTTGTTTATACATTGCAATAATCATCTAATGTCTAGATGTAGTCTTTTTTTTCTTTTTTTCATGAACTTTTTACATAATATATAATTTGCTGTCATAAAAAAATATTTAAAAAACTCAATCATTAGTATATATAAGAAAAAATGTCTGTGATTTATGTATGGGGAAAATTCGAGTATTTAATTATTTTCAGTTGTACAACTGCACTAATATTATTTTTTTACATTTTAAAAGTGTTAATCCACACTTAGGAAAGAAAAATACTTATTTAGACTACGCGCCTGGCCTGGAAACCTACTTGGTCGGTTTCCAGGCCAGGCGCGGGTTCGAATCCAGTTACGTTCAAATTTTTATACGTTTTCTAAATAAGTATTTAACTGTAGTAAGCCATATTTTAGTACAAATTTTAGAACATTAAATGTAATAAGCTTGTGTTTAAAAAAAATCATTAAATATATGGGAGTTCGAAAAAATGTTTTATGAAAAATACTATAACTAGCAAACCCTCAACAAAATATAAAAAAAATACAACCACTTTATACATGAAAACAAAGAACAAGTCAATGTCAGGAATGAAAAAGTTGGTTGTTCTCTTTTTATTTTTATTTATTTGTTACAAACTTCTAAAATATTTTGGTGATGATATCCTGTTTTATATAAAGATTTTGTCTTATACTGATATACAAAATAACATATGATTTTTTTTCAGGCCATAAAATATGCTAAAGCACATTTTTTTTAATAATAATATTACAATTATATAAAAATAAAAAAGAACCTATTGTTGTATATTATCTGTTAATTCTAAATTTATGAGAAATGCTTATATGAACACAACATGTGAATATATTGAAGATATGTGTTTTTGTTATTTAAATATTATTTTTATAACTTCATCTAATTTATAAATTCACAACATTCAAGGCAGTTTTGATTTCTTTACAACTACAGTTTCTTAATTATATATAACGTTCTTGGATACTTAGAAAATGGAAATACTTTTTTAAGAAAACTGATAATTTTTTTAAAGTATCGGGATTTGTACCCGCGCCTATAGGATGAGCAGTTTCAAATCTCGCCACAATTTTCTTTATACATTTTCTAAAAAAAGTAATTATAAAATTTATTATTCAACATATTCACATATTGTATTTAATCCCTATTATTCAACAGTTGAGAAAGTGTCTTATAAATAAATTGTTATATAAAATTAGGCCTAAATTAAATTCATTTTGAATTTATTTGGTAGTATAAATTAATACTAAAACCAAAAGAGTCCTTTTTTGGACGGAAAGTAATACACGATATTTCTGACGACAGCCAAGTCATTGTCGTGGGCCGCACTTTATGTACTGTACTTTTAATATATGAAATTTTAACATAAATAAGATCGGGGCAAAAGTATCTTCGTGTTTTGAATGTATTATTAGTAATCAAACCTCTTTGGCTGTACTGGATGTAACTGGCTGGTTTTAATACCATTAAATGTGACATTCTGAAGATGCAATAAATAAAACAAACTAGTTCCCGCCTTTTTTCAATGGTTTTTCAAGCAAACAAAATAAACGTATGTGAAGGAGAAATTCAGTATATTTTTAAATTTTATTACAAAAAAAGGTAAAAATGCGACGAACGCTGCGAATAAAATTTGTGCGGTTTAAGGACCTAATGCGGTATCAACGAGAGTAGCACAAATGTGGTTCAAGCGCTTCAAGTCTGGAAATTTTAGTGTGAAAGATGAAGTTTGCTCTGGACGTCTAAACTATCGATTCTGACCCTCTACTGCCAGCAACTGATGAGGTTAAAAAAAGCTCTTGAGAAAAACCGGCCCGAGCTGGTGAATCAGAAGGGCGTGGTGTTCCACCATGACAACGCCAGACCGCACTCATCTATAGACATGCAGCAAAAATTGAGAGCTGGGATGTGTTGATGCATCCTCCGCATAACCCTGACATTGATCCATCAGATTTCCACTTGTTTTGATAATTGCAGAACTCTTTAGGACGCATAAAGCTAACCTCAAAATAACACTGAACACTACCTGTCAGATCTTTTTGTCAAAAATCTCAAAATTTCTAGAGGATTGGGATCAAGTCACTGCTCATAAGATGGCAACAAGTCATCGATCAAAACGGCACATACATATTATAAATAAAAGAAAAATTATAACAAAAAAAAAAAAAATTCTTTGTATGAACAATACGAAAATAGTTTTGCCCCAACCTTATATATTAACTTTTTACTTATTTAGATGTTTTTTTTTTACAAAATTTATAAAGAAATCAATTGTTTAGATACATTATTTCTTTAGATTACTAAGTCATAGTCTAGGATTTTTTAAAAATATAAATTACCTTTTTATATAAAAAAAATCTTAAATTTAGTTTTATGTTTCTTTTTTTTAAATGAATAAAGATAAAACAAAACAAAACTATAATCAAGTGAAAAATACATAAAAAATGTAACAAACGATAATCGATCAATGATCATTACTTTACTTAATCATTTCTCATTTAAATATTGATAAAATTTCATATGAAAAAATATGCAGTACATTCTTGTATACAGCCTAGTCTAGCCTAGTTCTATTATCACAAAAGTTTTTTTTATGGAAACTTAATGTAATGATGTTCCTTAAAACATATTTGCTGTTAAATGTGTTTAATTTTAGATTTTACTTATTTAGTGTTACTGGTAATGACATAAAAGTGACAACAATGATTAATTTCAACATATAAAGCATGGATTATATTTAAATAAGCATAGAAAATCATAATTTACATATAAAATTATGAAAAATTAATCGCAATTAAGACAATCAAGCCACTAATATATCATAACCAAATAACAAAACATTATAAATAAAAAAAAAATAATGAAAGGAACATCAAAAGACCTACCCTAGCGACTAGATCAAGCGAGGTTCGTCCTCGGTGACATGACCATGTAGTGATGTTCCATTTGCGGTACACCTGGCACTAGCACACCCGG
>DWQW01011306.1:0-11530 GCA_018249695.1 Heliconius erato demophoon
AAAACCAAACATTTATTCGCATATTAGAAACATGTCTTAAAAATATGGGTTTAGTATTATTTTAATTATAAGCTGACACCGCATGATTAGGGACAGTTTCATCTATTAAAATTAATTTTTAATAGACAATTTTTTTAATAGATGATGATGATTTTTTAAATTATTTTTTATAAGAAAAAAATTGTGGCAAGGACAATTTAACCATCCGCTACCGACGTGAATTTTACAATTATATATTTTTACAATTATACTGACGCGGTAGTCCACGAGACACAAAAGACAGCAAATATTTTTATAGAACTAACTTATGCAGCTGTTTTATTTATATTTATTAGATCACTAGTATATTTTTTTATATAAAAACTACTTGAAATAAAGAAAACAATGTGTATTTTCAAAAACTAAATAACAATTTAAAAAATATATACATATTTAAATGTTTGTATGTTTCTACGATTTCTAATCTATTATATAATATGAAGTTATTTATGAAGTTAATGCCATTTCTGTTATATTAAACAATCACACTAAATTAACCAAAGCTAAGGTGTAAGGTGTTACCGTTACTCCTCGCCGCAATCTGAGCTCGTCGTTAGAATTTCGTTACAAATGATGTATGTATGTGTGTACACATGCATGCGAAAATTCGGTAAATTTTCCAACAATGTTTTGTAAATGTTAGGCTTTTTAGCTAAATGTTTCTAAATAAATAATTGTAAAGTTTAAGATATTAAGTTTTACCAAATTTTGAATTTGAATAAAGTTTTTTTTGTCTTCTCCTATATTTAACATGAGAAAAATAATGGTAGTAACATTTAACAAATCATTTGTTGTCCTATTTTGGAGGGACATAGTTTGACATTATCACCCCATAACTTCTGACAACATAAGTTTTTATAAAAAAAAACGGAACGGAGGGTGAAATTATTCTTGCAAATAAACCCAACGTAGTTAAATGATATTTCTGATCGACCACTCATAGAACCGATCAATTCTTTGAGAACATGAAGAACAGAGAACACATTTTAATAAAATTCTTTTCAGACTACAAACAAAACAACAATTAAGTCGCAACAAAAAAAAATCTCTTAAAGATCTCTAAAACTTAACAGACCACAAGAAAGTAACAAAATTTCCTAGCCCTAACTTCATACAACCTCATACAACAATCCTACAATAGAACGTCCAATAAACAAAGTAATAAACCAAACCAGTAGTTCCCGTCCAACGCTAAGAAAGCTCTATATAATAGCTACTAATGGTTGGATCGTTAGCGGCAAATGTTGCGAGGGTACCGGTATCAGAGCGCAATTAGACCTGGCCGTGATCGCGAAATGTGAGTAATTATTGCTAATTTATTTTTAATGTACTGTGAATTTTCTATTGGTAACACGCAATTTGGATGTTGAGTGGATTGAAGTAAAATCTTGTTTTTTTTTGTTTAATCTAGGGAACAGCTTCACGCTGCATCCCGCACATAGCATTGTAAACAGAGGAAATCTAGTGTTAAAACATTTCGTTTCCCATTCTTCACTGAATGAGTGGCGGTACTCAACGCTACGCTTTGCCTCTTTGGTAATCAATCCCACAACCTGTCTCGTGTACAGCACACTTTGTGCCCTTGTGCAACGACTGGGTTTTTTTTTTTTAATAAATCTATTCATATTTGTTTGGTTGAACGAGTAAATATCAGGAAACAATTGATTTATTTATTTATTTAGACTTCCTTGAATCGCCTTAGAATTTTTATTTTCTTCTTTAGACATGTTTAGACTTATTTACTATTAAGCGCCGCATACCAAATTTGCCTTTTATGTAATCAAACTGAAATTAAATCCCAAATAATTTAATATACTCAAATCGAAAAATTATCACCTGTCCATATATTTAAGAATATTTGTTACTGCGTGTCGGAATTAAACACCGCATCTCGTCTAACCTAACCTAATTGAAATATTATTTTAAATAGAAGATATTCACTAATTTTTTAACAAATTAACATCACTTTTAACAATCAGGGCAAAAATTTAAACTCAATTCTTTTCAACCGTTTGAATGAAGCCTCATTAAACGTAAGCGTCGCAAATTACAATTTATTGTTGAAAATGTTTATTTCATTTCCCCGAATCTACTGACCTGGCTAAGAATGTACGGCTTCAGTGTATCGGACTAGTAGTGGCTCTGATTTTGTTTGTTTTTTGCTTCTTGTTATATCCCGCTATGTAGGTAGAGGGAACCTAGTGTTAAGACACTCCACTTCCCATTTTGTGCCAAACTTTCAAGCGTTGCGTATCGAGCGGCGGAACTCAACGTCGCACTTTGTCTTTTTACCAGAACGAGGAAAGCGTTTACAGTCATACGCTGTGTCGACATAGCATGTTATTAAACAAAAAATAGTATAAAAAGCAACATTTTCACATTTTATTAAATTTATCCTCAAAGAACATTAAATAACAGCAAGTATTTCTTCTTGAGCAAATATTCATAATATTTCTATTTAAAAAGACTGTGATCTCAAAATTCAAATCCCACGGAAATCCGCTTACTGATGGATTATAATTATGTTTAATGGTTCTAAAAGTTTAAATGCTAAAAGCGAAGTGTTGGTGTTTATATAATGTGCATTTTGACGTAAGCAGCTTTTGTGATAGTTATAGGTTCGATCTTCCTTTCATTTTTTGTTCTTTTTGAATGGTTTAGTGCGTAAAATTGATGGACCGTCTATTAATCACGTGGTTGTTTTTAGCAGGTTTTAACCCCTTCCATCCCCTTGGTGCTACGTGGTGAAACTAATCCCAAACCTCCCAAAATCTGAGTGAAAAAGTGTATGTTTCACCTATAAAGAATCTTTTCTTTTTAAAAATTATCTTTGATAAAGAATAGTTAAAAAAAATAAAAAGACACGGTTTTTTGAAAAAAAATACTAAAAAGTAAAAACTACATATTGTTTTAAATTTGAATGAAGAATAATGTATTTTTTTCCTTTTTTAGTTAATTTTTTCACAAAAAACGTGCTTTTTTGCATTTTTTGTAGTTCCTGTTTGAACTTAAAATATCCGAAATCCGAATCCGGAAATTGTTACGGAATCCTCAGTGACCAAGTCCAACACGCACTTAACCTGTTTTTTTTTATATATTGCATCGGTCTTTGGTAAGTATACAAAATTTCAAATTAATCCAACGTTTCAAAGTTGCTCAAAGTTACGTTCAAATCTTCCGTTACAAACAAACATACATACATACCTACAGATATACGAGTGATGCTAATAAAAACGTGTTAATAAAATACGCCTATATTTTTAATTAAAGACCATTATAATAATATCTAGAAATAAAGATTGCAGGTTATTTTACCACGGACTAGCAAGACTTTCTTCAACGCCTATAAATGGATAAGTATCTTCTAAAGCCGTTGTCGGCACTGTGCTTTGTTAAAGAGCAACGTCGGTTTCATCAAATAAACAGAATAACCGACAAGCTGAGCCCCGCGATCGTCGCGGTACGTTTAATGAAAAAATAAATACACGTGATATCTTACATCCACTGTCCCTTTTATATATATACTAATGGGCACGCGCAGCTTTGCCCGCTTATTTGCACTCTTAGGGGTGAATTCTAAAGAAACCACAAAAAACGTGTTTAATAAAATATTTTTAACAGTGTGAATTGAAAATTTTATATCAATCGGTGGAAAAATTTAAAGATTTTTCCATATAAAATCTCAACCCTTTATTTGAACCCTTAGGGAATGAATAAATACCATGAAAGACGTGTTTAATGAAATATTTTTAAGAGTCTGGATTTCAAATTTTATAAAAATCGGTATTGATTTTTTAAAAAATCCATAAAAACTTTTAACCCCTATTTCATCCCTTTAGGGTTAAAATTTTTCAAAATCCCTTCTTAGTGGATACCCAGGTTATGAAAATAAACATCTGTCCAAATTTCACATTTCTACGCACAGCGCTTATGACTGTGCGTGCGTCTTACCTCAGTCAGTCAGGTACACGTCCTTTTGTATATATAGATTTCGTTACTTTTGCCGAAAATACCCCCCTTCCTCCCCGAAAGTTTCACTAAAAGTAAATGAAAAAGAAATGACCTATTCCTACATTTTCTCTGGCTACTTCAGAACATAGAAAAAAAGTTCTAAAAATACACCATTTTTTTTTTCACAAAACACTCCAATTCTACACTTCTATACGTTGAAGTCAAGAATCTCCACCACTCAAAACAACTTGTACTGGCAGAACCAAAATTGAAATGTACAGTGTCGTGTTCCCAACCGCGCTGAATGAAGCCTCATTAAACGTTGGCGTCGCAAATTACAATTTAACGTCGAAAGTGTCGCGTTAAAAAACGTTATTTTAACATTTTTACATTATAATGTTATAATGACTTTTGTCTCGTATTTTTCTTCTTTTTTTTTAATAATTATAGCCATGTCCATATTTTAGGTGTAAAATTTGTGTTTGTGATGCTAAATTATAGAACTTGCTATTTACTAATAATAAAGAAAAACATCACTCAGGTTTCTATTTTACACCTAGTTGAAAGATATTTCGTGTTAGATGACGTAAGCTAATATAAAATTGTTGATCGAGGTCTCTATACACTAAAATAATTAAAAAAATAACTTAGTCCCCAAATGGAAATTGAACCTACTATTATCACAAACTAACACTTTCAAATTGTGCAAGTGTGCTGTGTTTTATAATAGCATTTATTTCTAAAGTGTTTCTATTGAAGATAACGAGGCATTTAAGATAACACACTTTACATTTTGAAGATCGATGATCATATTAAAGATTACTTACTTACTTAATTAAATAAAATGCAAAATCAATGTAATCATGATTATCACAGAAAGAGATCTGTTAAGTTTTTCATTGGATGCATTGGAAATAAAGAAATGTTATTCAGTGAAATATTACCGTGCAGTTCTTTGAACCTAAAAATGGAGAACTCAGTGATATCTCTCTCTCTCTCTCTGTCTTTGTATCGTAACATAATTGTAACTTACAAGAAATAATTAAAAACCAATATTCAGAAGAGTACATTAGATGGTAACAGTTGTAAGTAAAACTAGGTCAATGTGCTAAGCAAAAACTATTCAGCCAACTCATTTACTACAGCTTGCCGTAATAATACTAGTGATTTCTTTGGTAACAACATGATATACGATATGTTACTTAATTATGAATGATTAACAATTAATCATTAATGATTATTTTTTTAACTTCACGCTGTCTTCCGCACACAGTAGGATAGGCAGAAGGATCCTGGAACCCTTATGTTAAGTTACTCCGTTTCCATTAAAACACTCCCGTATCCCACTTTCCGTCGAATTCTGGAGGTATTGCGTGCTCAGTGGCAGAACTCAACGCCGCGCTTAACCTGAATGCCAGGGCGAAGAAACGAAACTATTAAATATTTCTTTTCCCGGGAGGAGAAGGACTTTTTTAAAAACTTCATAATATTAGCTAATATTCTACCAGTATGTATGGTGTAGGTGAAACAAACCCAGTGACCTACTATCATTTCATACTTGATGTTCGGAGGTTTTTGAGACGTGTGCTAAATTTTAGATACCCAAATGGAACCATGTGATGCTTAGTTACAGATAAGAATATGATTTGATTTGTATACATATAAGAAATTGAGTCAAACAAAGAATATTAAAAAGATTTAAAGTCGGCAAATAATGCTTTTAATAATTTAGATGTCTATTATTTAATCTCCGCCGCCATTTTAAAATGCAAAATATATAAACTGTTCTTTCGCTAAAAAGCTTTTGATCTTATTGCTTACTTACTTGGTACAAAAACTATAATAAGCATTTAGCTTTTTTTTATGTTCACGCTGTATCCCGTACATAGTAGGGTAGGTAGAGGGGACCTGGAAACCCAATAGTGTCTTACTATTAGGTTCCCAGGTTCCCTCTGTTTGTTCTCCGTTCTTATTAAGGCACTGTCGGTCCCAATTCTGGAACCATTCCAGCCGCCATTTACCGCCTCGTTACCAGATGAAGGAAATAAAAATATTTAATATTTAATTCTCTGAGTGGGAATCTAACCCACTACATCGAAATTTTCAATAAACGAACTCTTATAAAAAATATTTATCTAATTGATAAATATTTTTTTAATTCAAACCATTACTTTCTGAGATTAGCGCGTTGAACGGAACAAACCCTTAATGTAAGAACGTGACGGTTGTGGGTTCAATTCCCACTCGGGGCAATTCATTATTTGCAATTGCCACACACAATATTTCGACAATTGGGTGATGCTTGGAACACGAAGTTCCTTCTGTCTGCTCTAAAATTATATATTACGTATTTATTTATTTTCTATGTATATAATTATATTCTATATAGAGGCCAGTCGTGGCACAGGGGCACAAAATCGACTGGTTGTGAGTTCGATCTCCACACGAGGAAATGAAATATTTATCTACATTTATATTTTCATTTCTTCGCTCTGGTATCAAGGCAAAGCGCGGAGTTGAGTTCCGCCACTCAATACGCAACGCCTCCAGAACTCGGTGGAAAGTGGCGAACGGAGTGTCTTAACACTAGGTTCCCTCTGCCTACCCTTCTGTGTGCATTGGGGATTTGGGGATTGGGGATACAGCGTGAAGCTGATTTATTTATATTCTATATATGTAAATATATGTATGAACATGATCGATCGTAGTAATAGCAACGCCTCATTAGCTAATGGGTAAGAAGCGACCGCATTCAGTTTTTCTACAGCTTTGTTTGAAAACGGCTCCACAGATTCCACCTCTATATAGCAAATGCTAATTAATTTTTTTTTTCATACCACACTCCATGCTACGATTATGAGTTTCCGTATAAATGGGATGGAATAACCGTTTTATTTTATTTTATTTTGTTTTGTTTGAATAAATTTTTAAGTTTATAAAAAATATTTTTTTTTGTTGTGCTTCGACACCGTGTTGGTAAAAATGGAATGTATCTCATTGAACGTGATGATAGTCGGTAGGAAATGAAAATATAAATGGAAATATATATTTCATCTCCTCGAGTGGGGATCGGACCCACCCACAACCAGTCGATTTTACAGTCACACTTTGTGCGTCTGCGTCACGACTGTCCCCATAATATAAATAATAATATATTATACCTATATGTATTTTCTAATAATTACTTATAATTGAAATTCTTTTATTTTGTTTCAGTGAACGCAGGCTACATGTACATACCATCGGAAGATCTGGACCATAATTTCATTTTCAAGCAGTTTCAAAGGTAAGTCAAATTATATTATAGGTTGAGGCCGTCGTCGGTGCGTACCGGCTGACTATAAAGCGAGCATCTAAACACGACGGTTGTGGATTCGAATTCCACTCGGGGGAGTAGATTTTTTTTCATTTCTTTGCTTTGGTAACTTAACATTAGGTGCTTTCTGTCTGTCTCTCTGAGCTGGTTGAGCGGGGGCAAATGAAAAATGAAAAAGGATAACAAACTCTCCATTTCACTCTTAAAAAAATATTCCAAGGTTAATACACTTATTTTGATGAAAACAAAAAAATAATAACAATAAAAGATAAAGAGATAACATAGTAAACTTTTTATTTATATGTTAGTATAGTTTGTATTAGTTAGTTATATCCTAGATAAAGGGCGATGATCGTGGGTTCAATTTTTAAAGCACTAGCCAATTACCACTTTTAAAATCTTATATATTTTATTTTACTTTATTAACAACGTCCATTAAAACTAAAATTGAGTAAATAAGTAGCTTTTAGTCGAGTTGAAAATATTTAAACAAATAAAAAAAGGACAATCAAAACGAGAGAGAGTCGCAGTAACGTCGGACAGTGACATAAAAAGACGCTTATCAGCTGTTTCAGTGGATGCTCGTGTTTTTATTGGCTTTAAACTTTTATGTCATTGACTGTTTTGTATAAGGCTGTGGGTACAAACGTAAAATATATGTTGTGTTATTCTCATAAGGACGTGGCGCAGGAGCACAAAGTGTGACTGTAACGCGAGGGGTTGTGGGTTCAATCCTCACTCGAGGAAATGAAATATTTATTTTAATTTATATTTCCATTTCTTCGCTCTGGTGTCGAGGCACACAATGCCTCCAGAATTCGGCGGAAAGTGGGGAACGGAGTGTCTTAACACTAAGTTTCCTTTGCTTACCCTGTTATATGGGGGATATGGTGTGAAGATCAAAAGTAAATAGAATTTAGTAGATTATATTGCAATTTTTTTAACGTTCCGTCTCAAAATGTCAAAATTAATTGAACCAAACTAGTAAAACGAAAATATTTTAAATTATACTATACCCCCAATTCGAATTCTAATCTGTAACCGCTACAAAAAAAAATCAGCTTCTCGCTATATTTCATTCCTTCTATACCGCCGAGTTCCCAAGTGTTATAGGTCATTTTAAAAGACTAAATAAAAAAAATTAAAAAAAAAAAAAACTTTAAGCTGTATCTCGCATACAACAGGCAGAGGGAACCTAGTGCTAAGACTCTCCATTCCCCAATTATATAAAATACAATCACAACCTCTACAAATATATAAATAAAATAAATCAAAATAAAATACAATTATATGGTCATAATGAATCGTATTGTGTTAGAAGCCTTCAAATTTTACGATTTAACTGTGCCAGAGTAACAACAGAAGTAAGGGACGTTTTATTGTCTTCTGGGTATTGAAGATAGGATTGAGCGCTGTGTTCCCTATTAATAACTTCATTACAATGGTATTATGTGGTACAATGGTATTGGTTTACAAGGGGTGATTTATGGGCTATATGTTCATTTTGGGTCGGGATTTCAAGAGCAGTGCGAGAAAGAAAGACCCTACGATAGGTGGCGACCCCAAAATCCTAGTCACAAAAATTGGCCGTCTTTTGTCTTCAACTGCAGCTGGGTTTCTGTATATAGAAATAATAAATTTAATAAAATATATTAAAAATCAATAATAGTTTAAAAAAACACGCTATTGTAAAAAACATTACAATAAAGCAAAAGTGAAATACATTTGTTTATTTATAATGTTTTTTAAAATAAATTCTTAAATAATTTATTTATTTTTTTTTATTTATTTATCAAATAAATTAAAGTATTGCAATGTAAAAAAGCTATATACTATACTATAATTATATACTATCATTATTTTTTCACTTTTTACTTAATTTTTTCACAAAAGCGTGTTGTGTTTAATTTTTTTTTAACTATTAGAATTTATTTATTATTTTTTTTTTTTAAAAACATGTTTTTAGTCTTTTTAACTATTATTTATTATATAAGTTGTAATACCCATTGACCTACTATACGAAAATTGGTATGGAACTCGGTGGGCGAGTCCCACTCGTACTTGACCGTTTGTTTCATATTATTCTATTGTACTGAAAAAAATTAAAATTAATCCGACGTTTCAAAGTCAGTCAAAACTAGGTTAAAAATTTTCAAGCAAACATTTTAAATCTTCCCGCTCTGATAAGGCAAAGCATAGCGCTTTAGTTTCGCGAATGGAAATATAGATGGCGTTGAAGGAAGTTAGATCGCGCTATCGTTACGTTCAAGTCGAATGTATATCATTCGGAATTTTTGAAAATATCGTTAACTCTGTCTACCCAGACTTAGAGTGGGAAACGAAGTGTTTTTAATTTTTGAGGTTACAGCATAATTATATATGCTGTAACATATAAATATATATGAAATTAGGAAATATCAGACTGACATTTAAGTTTTAACATTACATGTTGGATATTCAATATATGTCTATTATTCCAATAATTAAAAAGATATTGTAATATTTTTATCTCCTCGTTATGGTACAAAGCGCGGCGTTGAGTTACGCCACCGAACACACATGATACACAATGTTTCGAGAATTCTGCGGATAATTAAAACGGAAAGAAGAAGAAGGAACGGAAATCTTTATACTCTCTTTAAAGTTTAAAGCTCAATAAAACTAAATCTATTAAATACAAATAAAACATTACTCGGAAAGCTAGTGGTAGTGGTATTCCTTACCAGAGTAAGAAAATAAAAATAGTTGTTTGCCCCGAACTGGAATTGAACCCACGTCGTCCTTGAATTCTGGCACTGTGCTGCTGCGCCATGACTGCTTTTACTATATTTGCTCAATACATCACAACTTGAAATTAAAAATATATATTTCTTATTCAATAGGATAATGAGAAAATCAACCTGAATTTAGAACTTCAAAGGGCCATGACAGCGAATTTATCTTTTTTGATACTGACATAAAACATTTTAGACGTCAAAACACTGAGCTATTAAGGCGTATAAGATAGAAAATATAAAACCGTTCAAATTCAGATCGGTTCGGAGAAATCCTTACTAATTTTATAATTGTAGATCAACGGGAATATGACTTATAAAAGTTGACAAATTTCATTTTGCGGGCGTTTGTATTAATTTTGTATTAAATGAACTCCATATATATGTTTGTATTGACGTTTTTCTTTGTTTAAATCCTAAGTTGTCATTCTGTGTTGTTCGTATTGATTACGCGACAAATTTCATTTTATTTAAATATTTCAATAAAAATGCAAAAAAACGTTGTACTTTTTGATTGCGTAGATTTAGAAGCTTACCTGGATTTTTGTTTAATTTAAAAACTGCTAACTATTCCGATATTTGGTTCTCAGATACCTTGATACATGATATCGAGATAAATGGTCTTGACGGACAGACAGTCGAACAAAAAACTTAAGTATATGGATAATAAGGAGGTTTTTTCTTTTGGCGTACGGAATTCTGAAAAAATAAATTACTCTCCTATCAATATTTCCATTTGTCCACAGGAACCCCGCGTCCCATCCCGAGGCCGGGATTAGCAAGGAGATCCCACTTGACAGACAGGCTTACAGTGAGTGATAGTTATCTAAGTAGTATTGATCTTTGTTAGAATGTTTAGATAATAAATAGTGACATGTTTCATTGTTAAAGGTCAGCTTGGTTTTTTTATATATTTTTAGGGACAAAACGCAGCGGTGAGTTTTCATTCTCAATTTTCCATACACTTTGAAAGATTACGTAGGTATATGTAGTATGTGTATATAATATATGTATAGATATTTATATTTGTTTTTCCTCAATTAAGTTTCACGCTGCATCCCGCAGATAGTCGGATAGGCAAAGGGAACCTGGAAACCTATTATTAAGACACTCCGTTGACATTAAGACACTTCCGTTCCCTACTTTCCATCGAATTCTGGAGGCATTGCGTGTTGAGTGGCGTAACACAGTGCAGCGCTTTGCCTCGTTACTAGACCGAAGAAGTAAAAAAATTAAATATTTTATTTCCTTGAGCCGAAATCGAACCCACAATCTGTCGCGTTTACAGTAGCACGCTTCTGCCTCTGCACCACGACTTTGCTTGGCTTGCTGGCCTTGCTTGTTTCAATTTAGGTATTGTATATCTTTTAATAATTTATTTTTGCCCGCTGCTTGTCGCTCATCCAATTTAACTGGTTGGTTGGAGAGTAATGTCTTTCCTTTGTTATTA
>DWQW01011307.1:0-11529 GCA_018249695.1 Heliconius erato demophoon
CCACAGGAAATATATACGACTCAACCTTTAAAATAAACACGAACTGTTTCACTTTCTGTCCAACCATCGATCTCATTATTTCTGTGAAATAACTTTTTAACAGATATTATTTCTAAATCTGATGAAATACTCGTTTGTATATTTTTATTTTTTAAATTTGGAAATTGACAAGAATTGAAAAGGGTACACTTTCTGCAACTTTTACCCTCGACCCTTAGTTCCCTTAGTTCGATAAGTTTGGTTAGGTTCTGATTATGGTCGAAATTGCAGAAATCGGCTTTTTTCTTATTAATTTTTATTATTATTATTATAAAATTTCTTTTTTTTTTAGATCCGTCGCTGGCACGCACGCCGTCTCTACAAACGTTTACGTATCGAAGCCCGCAGTTTAGATCACGTTAAAACTTTAAACAAAGGCTTGGAAAATAAAATTATAAGTCTACAACAGAGATTGGAAGATGCCCAGAGTAAGGCGAGAAAGATAGAGCCGTTGCAAGCGCAGATAGATGAGTTGAAGTGAGTTTTAAATATCTTTTTCTGTTAAGAATTTGACCATACTTCGTTTTAACAAAACGAGGAAATTGGAATAACTAAAATATAATTTCGGTACCGTTAGTGATGACATATTGGCGCAGTTGCACAGCGTCTGACTAAAAACGCGACAGTTATGGGTTCAATGCCACTCGGAAGAATTTTATTTAATTAGGCCAGACGTGGCACAGGGGCACAAGCATGCGACTGTAATATATGTAATGAAATATTCAATAGTTCGATTTCCTCGCTCTGGTAAGAGCAGATGAGACAGAGTACGATGTTGAGTTTCACCACTTGAGTTCTACTCTCTAGGTTCTATTTACCAACTGAAGCTAATATTTCTTTTCTTTTGAGAAAAGATCGACTCAAATGATAATTATAGTGTATAAGTAGTATGTTAAGTTGAGTTCAATTGCCACTAAATATATACATTCTTTTCTCTAAAAAAGTATTATATTTAACATTATTTTCATTTCTTTGCTTTAGTAAGATCCTAAAGGAGTGTTGTATAAATTTATTTAGTCTAGCCTCACAATGTATTGCGCGCATAGCAGGATGGACAGAGGGAATTTAATGTTAAGACTCTCCGTCCCCACCGCCTGCATTTTCGAGACAACGTGATGAGTGGCGGGACTCAATGCAGCGTATGTTTTGTTATCAGCAAGAAAATAAAAATATTTCATCCCACGCGTGCTAATCGAACCCACTATCGTCGCGTATACACTTAGACGATTTGTAAATAAAGTATATTAATAGAAAAATACTGTTTTTATTATTAACAGATCAAAACTCGATTCACTCCGCTTAATAGAGATGGAAGCTAAAACTCTCAAAGTAGACATCATAAGCAAAGACAATCTCTTAAATGAGTTACGTTCAGAAATAACAAAAGAAAAAGAAAGTAAAAAGAAGTTGATGGAAGAGAAGAGAGCTATAGAAGATGTATACAAGAAGAATAAAGAAGCACATGACGCGGAGAGCGAGAAACTTGCAAATGAATTGAAGAGTAATAAGGAACATTATGAATTGGCTATTGAAGGTAAGTTTTTTAGTTTTTAACCGACTTCAAAATGGAAGTTTTGTTAATTCTTTTGGTACGTTTTTTGGGTACCGTACCTTTTAAGGAAAAAAGGAACCCTTATAAGACCACTTTGTTGTCCGCCAGTCTGTCTGTCTGTCTGTCTAGAGCCTTTATCTCAGGAATGCTTGGAGGTATCGAATTTAAATTCAAAACATACACTCAGATCTACAGCCCTATGATTTCCTGAAAAAAATATATTTCTACTTGATTTACTTAAAATAAGGATGTGGCCTTTTATATCGCAAAAAACGCGTATTTTGACACTATAAAGGTAATTAAAATTAATAAAGTACTTCCGGTTGATCTAGAATTAGGAAATTTAGCAGCATCTACAGGTATCACTTCAGGAAAAAATTATATATTTATGGTTAAATTCTAAAAAATGTGAGCGAGCCCGACTCGCACTTGTTCGGTTTTTTTGTATGAATGTACTGACGAATGATTTACGCCGAGTTTTCTGAATAATTGCTTGTTATATTAGTCTTCCGCTTGTCGTTTTGGTCGCGTAGTTATCGTTTCTCATAAGAGATATTTTTTATAGTAAAATATTACCACCAATTGATTAACATTAAGTACTTAATGTACTAAAAATAAGTTGGTAGAAGAGTGCAATAGAAGTTATAAAACATATAAAGAGAGTAACAAACTGGCGATTAAACTGAAAAGTAATAATTACCAAAAATCAGCTTCACGCTGTATCCCGCACACAGCAGGGTAGGCAGAGGGAACTTAGTGTTAAGACATTCCGTTCCCCACTTTCTGTCGTATTCTGGAGGCATTGCGTGTTGAGTGGCAGAACTCAACGCCGCGCTTAACCTCGACACCAGAGCGAAGAAATGGAAATATAAATTTAAGTAAATATTTCATCTCCTCGAGTAGGGATCGAACCCACAACCAGTCGGTTATTACAGTCACACCTCGTGCCGCTGCGCCACGACTGGCCTCAATATAGTAATAATTACCATTATGAGTTAACTAGTTGTGGTAAGTTTTGTAGGTGAGATTTTAAATATAGTGTGTTTACAGTGCGGTCTAAAAATTGGCTCGAACTGCTGTGTGCTGGATACAGAGAAGCCGAAAAAAATAATTATTAAAAAGTTGTATTAATAGTATTGTAATAAATGGTAAGCTAAATCGAATCCATGACCTTCATTAACCACTTAACCAAGAGTCCAAAATTTTACCTTTTATCGCATTAATACAAAAGTGAATTAATATCTACATATCATATAAGTATGTATTAAAGATTAGATTTCTAATCTAATGATAAGGCGGCAGTGTTTGTTATTTCACTTACTTAATTAACCTAAATGTGCTTTAATTTACTTTATTTTAGTGCGTTTTTTGTCATTTTTTCGTATTTTGGTGTTATTTTAGTGTATTTTTTGTGGGATTTTTTTTTGAGTGTTTGTTTGGTGTGACCATTAATAATAAGTATCGAATGTTTGTATACATGGTATATGTTCTGTAATTCAAATTTTAAATGCTATTGCGGCGTGCTTATGATGTGTTTGATTGTACATTATGGTTTTAGATTCGATTCCTACTAAAGTTAATAATAAAGTGAAGTGAAAACAAAAAATCTTATATATATAAAATTTAAGTTTGACCATTGATTGATGATGAAATTGCAACCATTTATATTTAGATGATTTTCGATATATTTTTTTTGTGTTATTGTTTTATTGTGTTAATGTTTAAAAATTTAAACAAAAATGGTGGTACCTAATGAAATTATCGTGAACGAAGCAGACGAGGTGAAAAATAACCATGAGTTTTGGTCGAAGGAATTTGAATTAAGAGCTCAGTTCTGGAAGGGTATTATATATTTTATACAATTATATGAAAAAGTTTTTTTTTAAATATTTTTATTTGTGAAAAAAATATAGAATAATATACATATGGGATCACTATGTTTTTTTTTATGTTATTACGTAAAATATATTGTAATTTTTTTGTCGTGTTGTGGATTATTGTTCATTTGCATTCTTTTTTTCTGTTATGATATAAACAAAATATAATAAAACTTCAAATACCATTCACTTCTTTCTTACAATTTATAACTTTAGATATCAATTAACATTAAAATGGCATAAAATCTAATATATATTTTAAATATAATATATATTTTATTCGATTTAATTGAATTATTACGTTTTTTGATATGGTAGTAGTTGGACTTAATACATTCGGAATAAACTACTCACTGAAATTTTATGTATATTTTTGTTCTACAATTTTATACGATCCCATTAATGGCAGGGAGCATCGGTTCACGTTCATAGTAATTTTAAAAAAAAATCTCAATCGGCATTTGAACCTGCACATATCTCACTTACATTTCTCTATAGAACGTGACAAACAACACGAGGCCGAGAAACGGGCGTTATGCCTTGAGCTGGAGTCGGAGAGGCAGAGTCGACAGAAGTTATTATCATCGCAGTACGAGTTGCAAGAACGATTGGATTGTATGCAGAGGTGAGTTTTTTAAAATAAAAAAAATTCAAGACATTGCGTTGAGCGGCGGAACTTAACGCAATGTCCGAATAACAGATAGGGATTAATGATTCCCCTTACAGCCGCGCTCAGTATCACCATTGCATTATCATCTGGAAAGCAACGCCAAGCTTTGGCGAGACAGTACTTCACCCAAAACACTGATTGGCTCTGTATGGGGCCCAGGTTCGGCCACATGTGGAGTACTGTTCTCATCTCTGGGCTGGTGCACCCCAGTATCAGCTTGACCCATTTGATGTGAATGATATGTTTCGCGTGAAGAAAGTTTTTTGATGTATCCTCGCTGTTCGTTCTCTACCGCATTTATCATGGGGAGTATTCCTCGTTGTTTGACCAGTTACCTGCCGACGAATTTTCTAACCGCACAGTACGTCACAAACTCAAGTATCATCCACACCATCTGGATACGTGGCACTCCACTACTATGCGGTTTCGTAGGAACTTCCTTCCAAGCGCCACACAATTGTGGAATGCTCTACCGGCGGCAGTGTTTCCAGGTCGATACGACCTGGGTACCTCCAAAAAGCGCGTCTATCTCCACTTTAAAGGCCGGCAACGTACCTGTAGCTCCTATAGGAGTTACACGGGGTCGTGGGCGGCAGTTATCACTTACTATCAGGTGACCCGTACGCTCGTTTCCCTTGTTTTTTTTTTCATAAAAAAGGCATTCCGTGTTGAGTGGCAGAACTCAACGCCGCACTTTGCAACAGTTAATAAGATTTTAATTTTATCTGTAACGATATTTTTTCAGGGTTCCCGGACCAAAGGAACATAGACGTTCTCTATCTGATGCAAGCACTAATTCACAACAAGAAATCACTGCTGAAGATGTAAGTCCAACTTTACGGCTTATCCCGAATAACAGAATATGGAGAGAGTACTTAGTGTCAACATTTTTTGTTTTTCACTTTAAATTTGAGACATTGTGTGTTAAGTGGCGAGAATCAACGCCGCGCTTTGTCTACGTAATGAAAGCAATTCATTTCTCAAACATATTGAGTGACTGTTCTCTACGGGCTATTCTGTATTGTAAAATAATAAAAATATAATTATTTTTATGGGGATGGGAAAATTTAATCTTAAATTAGAAGGAAAATCGAATATCATTTAAAGTAAAAACTATAGCCATGGAACTTTCAATGTAAAGTTTATGTTAAAGTAAAATATTATTACACGCGATAGTTGTGGGTTCGATTCCTTAATTAATTCATTTAAGTGAGTGAGTGATTTATTTAATGAGTTCTCCCCCCAGTACACCAGTCTTAACACTGTGTTCTTCTTGCCTCCTACAAACAAATATATTTAACTAAATACTGTCTTCACTTTGTTTAGCCAAAACATATCTAAATACTTCAGTCACATTAAACTTAGAAACTCACAAGACTCACATCTCTTTGCAATACAGATTTGTTCCTAGCTTAGGGGGTATGAAACCAATTTTTAGTTTTATAATTGGTACAAACTACCTTCATGTAATATTATTGTTAGTGCTTTTATACAAAGAATTATTATTATTATTATGGAGAAGAATAAACGCTGAAGTCTCGCTACATTATTTGTTTTCTACTTTCGTTTCAGGATTTCGGCTACGGTTCAGTTCGTTCAGTGGAGACGTCTCGTCCCGCCCTCGAAGCGGTCAACTGGTCCGCCGGCTCCCACAACGGGCCGATGCCGGTATATGTATAAATTAGATACATCACACACATACATATTATATAAATATTTATTTTATTTAATAACTAGCGGACCCGGACGCGGCTTCGCCCGCTTCAACTTAACGAATATTTGTTAAATATAGTTATGTAATTATTTTTGGTTTTCAATAGAAAGAAGGTAAGAAATATAATACTAAATAATAAAATAAGCCGAAAAAATAATAAGTAGAGAAAATTCTTATTAATAGAAAACTAATTAAAATTAACAAAAATAATAAATAACGCGTTCCCGGCTTAGAATAGGATCACCCTGATACTGGTGGTGTCGTGAAAGGCGACTAAAGTACGTGTGGTAGAGTAGGCACGTACAAAGCTCATAACCTAGTGACAATTTGCTGTTTTTTTTATATCATAAATATGTAAAAAAATCTTAATTCGCAAAACTGAACATGATAGTTATGAGCTTGTAACGTTAGCATGGTAGGCAGAGGGAACCAAATGGTAAGTTATGCGTTCCCAATACTATACGAGTAGTTCATAATAAATGTTGATTATTACTACTGTTATAGTTCGTAATACTATTTAGACATAATTTCTAAATAATTATCTGTTTCGTATTGAATTTTCGTAGGTTCCCGGAAGGTAAGTGTAACATTATGCGACTCGTTTCTATTTAATTTTTATATAATTTTAGTACTAAAATTATTAACCAAACGTAAATGATAATAAAAATCTCAATTAATATATATATATATATATATATATATATATATATATATATATATATATATATATATATATATATATTTAATTATCTGTGTAATGTGTAAAAAAACAAAACATAACTCCGCGGCTAACTTTTGTTGCGTTTACCTTATTTTGTTCGTCTTTAGATATTGAGTGAATTATTAAATGTTTTAAATTATTTGGAAATTGTTTAATATTAATTTTATCATTCATCGAATTTCTAAAATCGTGATGAATATGACATGTGATAACTAAGTATTTTCTTAAATATTAAACTATTGTGTGTCAGTATTTGAGTGTACCATCAAAAATACATTCTTTTAAGACCAGAAACAAACAAATGTTGAGTTTTATTATTACTTATGATAAAAATATTAGTGGTAGTAAAATGCAAATCCGACGACGACGATTTAAGACTATGTTGAATGTAAGTATCGTAGTTCAATATCATTTTGTTGTGCTTAAAATTTTGAATATAATTATGTGGATGGTTCAATAACCATCCATTATTTCGTAATAAAGGAGATATAACAAATTGCCTTGAAGTAGGATTTTATTAAATAATTTTAATAATCGCTTTTTTAGTTTGTTTAATTGTATTTTTAATAATAGGTAATTGCGTAAAAGTTACCGAGAGATATTCTTTTTTCGTTCGTTTATGTTTTGTATGAATGAAAATTATAAGATCGACAACGTTTATTAGTATTTTTATAGTAGAAAATGTTTACGTCATTAGTGTCTATTCATTACTGCGTCACACTCAATACAGTATGGATAAAAATCGTGAAATGGAAATAATAATCCTACTTCTAAACCGTTGAAGAATTTTGAAAAAAATTTTTTGGTATAGATTTTGAAATATGTTAACCTCTATGCAACTCCTGTAAAATGAACGCAGACGCTTCCTCCAGATTGCCTCCAGAATTTAGTGGGAAGTGGGGATCGGAGAGTCTTAACACTAAATTCCCACTGCCTATCCTGCTGTGTGCGGGATACAACGTGAAGCTGATTACTATTTAAAACAATAACTAAAAATGCGTGCACAACTTAGCGACATCATTTACTTCACTCACATTGCATGTTTACAATTGCTTGTTTTGAATAATATTACAGAAATCGGTGGAAAGTGGGGAGCGTCTTTAACATTAGGCTCCCTCTGTCTGCTACATGTGGAATACAGCGTAAAATTGAAAAAAAAAAAAAAACATTGTACAATACTCTTAGTATAGCATTTGATGGTAAACGAGACCTGGGTGTCGAACCCACACGCTCATGAGTTCACAAAATTATTTTCATTTCCGCTTTGTAGTAAGAAAAAATGTGGCGATAATTTTCGTCACTTAAAATGTTTCGAATTCGAGCGAAGTGTCTTAAAAATAGATTCTTTTAGCGTCACGCAGAAATATATATTTTGCACGTGTTGATATCGCCAGCAATAATAGAATGTTTAAATAAATAAAAAATTCGACTACTATATCTTACAACTTTTAATTTTGAATTAATGTAACACTCTTCTCTCTTAACAATCTTACCTTACTAAGAAATCGGCCGATATCATTTTTATTCTTCTTTGAATTGAGCTTAGATGTACATTCAGTTATTATTAAAAATACCTAAAATAATCAACACACACTTGGCAAAACAACATTTTATTTGTTGGAGCTATTGATAAAAATATATTTACTTTTTATTAGCTTCGCGCCATGTCTGACACATAACAAAATAGGCAGAGGGAACCTAGTGTTACCCTCCGTTCCGATTAAGATGCTTCCGTCGCATTTTAGAAGCATTGCGTTTAAAAGGCGGATTTAAATGCCGAGCTTTGTCGTCTCCTTAACAGTACGAGGATATGAAAATATTAAATATTTAATATCCTCGAGTGGGAACGAACCCACAACCTGTTGCATTTCCAGTTGCATGCTTGTGACCTTGCGCCACAACTTGCCTCAATTATGGTTTTTATTTATTTCATACATATTATACTGTACGATCTTTAACAAGGCCTATTTTCAGCTGTGAGCGTAAAAAGGCTGATATAATGATGATGATGGTGGTGATGATGATAATATACATATACTTTTATTTAAAGATGGCGGATGCGGGTCTCGTTCTACGAATGCAAAACAGAATATCAGTACTTCAAGGGGAATTATCGAGAACTTCCAAAAGAGCGGCTGATTTAGAAGAAAGGCTCATGAGTAAATATTAAATCAATAAATTATGTTCACCATTGTGCTTCAGTGGCAGTGTCTAAACATATTCGTGACAAGTGTGGGTTCTATCTCACTTGTGGGAATGATTATATTTAAATAGCATAAATCTATGAAAGTGAAAATAAGACTAAAAAGAGTAATGTATCGCTCGCGTCTTCGCCAGCTTGAACTTTCTTAATATTAAAATGTTTGTATTAAAACTGTCGTGGTGTAGTACTGTAAACCGGACGGTAGTGGCTTTGATTCCCAGTAGGAATATTAAATAATTTTCATTTTCTCACTCTGGCAACAATATAAAGCGTGGCGTTGAATTAAGCCACTCTACATACTATGTCTCAAAAATTAGGCGAAGCACTGAGTGTCTTAACAATAGATTCCCACTGACTACCCTGCAAGTGACAGGATGAAAGTAAAAAAAACTATTTTTTTACAGATCGTATGACATCCCCACCATCTAACCCAGATTCGGACAGATTCAAAGTTGAAGAACTAGAAATTGAGAATAAAAAACTAAGGGAACATTTAGAAAGAATTCGCGGTGCAGATGCTACTCATATATCTAAGGAAATAGTCGGTGAGTATCTATTTACCTATCTATTTGTAAGAACCATAAGGTATTAATATGAAAAATCAAGGAATTTACTTAATATAGTATTTTATAAGTGTGTTTTATCTAACAATATTACAATTGTAAAAAAAAATAAAGAATAAAATGACTGTATTGAGGATATATTAATAATTAAATAATGGTTGCGCCCTGCCATTGCGTATCGAGCCACACCCTCGTGCCCGTACTTATACTCAACAGATTTATAAATATAAAAGTTCTCTTTTTTTAGCTTCACGCTGTATCCTGCACATGGCAGGTTAGCGAGATGGAACTTGGGAACCTAGTGTAACACTCTGTACACATTACAAGACACTTCCGTTCCCCACTTTCCGCTAAATATTGACACCAGAGCGGAAAAGTGGAAATAAGTAGTCTTTTTGGTCAGCTTCACGCTGTATCCCACACACAGCAGGGTAGGCAGAGGGAATCTAGTGTTAAGACACTCCGTTCGCCACATTCCGCCGAGTTCTGGAGGCGTTGCGTATTGGGTGGTGGAACTCAACGCCGCGCTTTGCCTCGACACCAGAGCGAAGAAATGAAAATATAAATGTAAATAAATATTTCATTTCCTCGAGTGGGGATCGAACCCACAACCAGTCGATTTTACAGTCACGCTTTGTGCCCCTGAGCCATAACTGGCCTCAAAATAAGTAGTGAACGAAAATGAGTAGTGAAGCGGAGAAATTTAAATAAATGTTTCATTTCCTCGAGTGGGAATCGAACCCACTACCAGTCGCGTTTACAGTCACATACTTATGTCCCTGCGGTACGACTGGCCTCTTTTATTTATTTTGATAAACAAATGATTCATATTAACTTATTTTGTGCATGCACAGTCGCGGAAAACAGTTAGTGTATATAATAATTTGATAGATGATGCTGTCCTTTTCTATTACATAGAAACGAAAGAGATAGCAATAGCACTTGTTTCGAGCCTTTCCAAAGCTTATTGATGTACATATACATAGAATAGAAGAGTGCTTAAAATATAATAATTGCTTTAGAATTTAGAAACAGCTTTATGATAGTATTCAATATATTATTGATAAACTTCTCAATATCCTTAAGATACTTTTAAAGCTGAATAATAGAGAATAATAATTCATATGTACACTATTATATTTTTAAAATAATAAATAAATATCACGTCTCAATATAAATTGCCATAAATGCTTTGTTGCAATGAAATTTTTAAGCAGTCACTTCAGAAAATGACACAATTCTCATATAATGTACATTTTATATAAAGCTTGGTTCATCAGCTTTTTACGAACATATGTACATACATACATAACATACACGTTCTTAGAAGGAAAGTGACCTAACTCAACAATTCTATAACTTCTGTTTTTTTTTTATAAAAAGCCTATTTTAAGATTTTATAATATTTATTAGATTTTTTAGTTAGGATACTTTCATTCTGAACAATCTATTTATAATGATAAATTATTTATACGTTATGTATTTTTAACATAATTTTAATGTTTTTTAAGAACAATTGGCTGCAATGCAAAAGGAATTGGATAGACGACGCGACGAATGTATACAACTAAAGAGTGTTTTGACACATCAGGTAAGATTCTTATCTATTTTCTTACATAATAAAAAAATATTTTTACAGATTTCTTTAAACAGATAACAAATATTACTAATAGTATTTGTAATTCTAAAGTCTGCAATAAATCATTTTTTTTATTTAGATTTGTTATTTAGGCAGAGAGAAGCAACCAGGTCCCGTAACCCAGTTTTGACCATGATATCTGATTTAAAAAAAAAACGCATTTTAATTTGTAAATATTTATATTTTGAATTGTTTTGATAAAAAACCAAACAGTTTAGAGGCCCCACTACTTTTTGTACCAGAGTCTTTGGTTACCTACGCCTACGCCACAGGCTTAAGACTAAAACTGTTTTTCACTTTTTTCTCTTTATATGTTTATCTTTTTTTTCCTTTTTGCGTGAAAGAGAAAAAACGTGTGAAATAAAAAAAGTATTCATAATATTATCGTAATAAAGTCAATGTTCCGCATCTTTATTTACACATCTTAATGTGTACTGTATTTTGAAAGATAAAAAAATGGTACCGAATCATATTTACCTTGCTCTTTCTTATCATAACCGATATCTGTGAATATATAGGTTTCTTGATAAAAAGTAAAGTATATGTATAGA
>DWQW01011308.1:0-11528 GCA_018249695.1 Heliconius erato demophoon
TGGCAGAACTCAACGCCGCGCTTAACCTCGACACCAGAGCGAAGAAATGGAAATATAAATTTAAGTAAATATTTCATCTCCTCGAGTGGGAATCGAACCCACAACCAGTCGGTTTTGCAGTCACACCCCGTGCCGCTGCGCCACGACCGGCCTCTATATATAAAAATATATATATTTTAAACTTTGAGGAGCTTTCCTGTAAAGTGGCCAATTTTCACATCCACATTGTTGGATGTGATAAATAATAAGGACCGACGGTTTGTACAGTTCGTCGCATGCAACTTTTTTATGTGGACCTTAAAACGTATAATGGATAATTACATATTTCCCGTTTCCGCAAAAAAATCGGAAAATCTCATCTTAGTATTACAATACTTAACCTACCTCCATACCAAATTTCTACTTTCTAATTCTGCTAGTTTCGTTTGTGCCAAGTCAGTTGGACACCCAATACAATAATACAATTTAAAAATTCTAAAATAATTTTATGAATTTTAAAATAAATAACTTACTCTTACAAGTAACCGTAACAACGAACGCGAGCGTGAGCTGTCATAGTCTATAAGCAGTTATATCAATATGGATTGAACTCGATATCGTTATATCATGCTAACCAAATATTCAAGAAATACGTCTCCATTATACCGTTATTTTCTCTTTACACATTTTGTGTGAGTAAAAAAAATTGAGTGATAAACCACTTAGTTTCTTAAGTCGTTATTTTCATGTATGTATGCCTTTACCTAAGCTGATTAAATAAATCGGCTTCATGTTTTTTCCCGCATAGTATGGTTTTCAGATGGAACCTAGTATTAAGACACTCTGTTTCATCCGAAAATACGAAACAGAGTCATGCCACCCAACACAAAGTATTTCAAATATTGAATAATGTGGCGGAACTCAACGTCGCGCTTATTGTATTAGTTGGATTAAAAAAATATATTTATTCCGCCGAATGTAAATGGAACTCACAACAAAGTTAGTTTATCACTTTAAAAAATGCAACCCTATTTTTCCATCTTTTAAACCTATAAATACATATCTGCCAAAACTCGATGGTTGCTGATTCGAATTGAAATATGTAAATTTTATTTGAAATTAAAATTTATTTTGATTGCCCTGCCATGGTTATATACCATACCGCCAGGCGCGGCGTTGAGCTCCGATGTTATTTGCAAAAAGCGTAAAACTAAAAAAATCTTCAATTATTCACGACTAAAACGGAAACAAACAAAAAAATTTTAACACTCGTAACACAAGGCCCGCCATATCACTCTCGTTACCGATTCGCCGTTGACCTTTGGCCTTTTGACCTTTTAACCTCAAAATGCCGACCTTCACAAATATTGTATCGTGATTCATGATTTATGCCAGTTGTCACTGTAAAGGCATCTGGAGATAAGATTGTTGGGATGATTCATATTTTGAATCCTTTGAACCATTTGAACCATTATTGCAGAAAGAATGAAATTGTAATTACGCAGTCGTGACGCTTTTGTTTGGATGGATGTAGCAAAGTAGAGGTTGCGAGTTCAAATTTCACTTCGTGTAATGTTATACTGAGTTAATATAAAATATATACCTATTTTTTATCTTGCGTGGGGAACGGAGTATCTCAACATTAGGTTTTCTCTGCTAACTCTGATATATGAGTAGCTGTATTCTCTTGTTAAACGTCTTGTAAATCTATATATATATAAAAGGAGTTGTGCTGACTGACTGAGGTAAGACGCACGCAGAGCCGTAACCGCTGATGGTAGAAACGTGAAATTTGGGCAGATGTTTATTTTCATATTCTGCACATCCACTAAGAAGGGAATTTTTATAACCGATTTTTATAAAAATTTAAATTCAGACTGTTAAAAATATTTTATTGAACACGTGTTTCGTGGTTTTTTTAGAATTCACTCCTAATAAGCGGGCGAAGCCGCGCGCACCCTCTAGTTTAATAGAAAATGAGTGTTAATGAGTGAAATAGAGAGCTTCTTCTCACACTGTTCAACAAAATTTACTGAGACTGAATCCAAAACTACTAAAAATAGCATACACATCTTCTATTATTATAAATACGCAATAAAAATAATATAATTTAATTAAATAAAAAATTAAATTATTTAAAAAAACCTGAATAAATATTGTTAGACATGCTATCCATATAACAATCTTGTAACTCTTGACCCAAATATGAACAATGCTCTAAATTATTTAAAGTATTACAACTTACATCTAAGCCAAGAACGAATGTTTTATGCATACTTGGTTCTGCACACCTTTAGGATGAAATTTCAATTACTGGTGTGACCGTTGTTTACATAAGCATTGGTAAATGTCTTTAAGGCCATTGTGGCGCAGCGGCACACCGTCTGACTCTAAAAGCGACAGTTGTGAGTTCGATTCCCACTAGAGGGAATGATTTATTTCGTTTCTTTGTTTTAGTCCAATCGCAATGTGTGGAAAATTAAACAGAAAATATAATTATGTTGATACTTTGAAGTATTGCACAATAATTTATATCATTTATAAATTACATTTGTAAGCACGCTGTATCAGCGCCCTAAATTTAAACGCTACTATTGCAATTGTGAAATTATTTTACACTATTATTTAGTAGCGTGAAAAAAACTAAATTTAATAGAAATATATATATATTATTTTTTTAATTTTCAGCTTCACGCTGTATCCCACACACTGCTGGGTAGGCAGAGGGAACCTAGTGTTAAGACACTCCGTTCCCCACTTTCTGCCGAATTCTGGAGGCATTGCGTGTTAAGTGGCAGAACTCAACGCCGCGCTTGTCCTCGACACCAGAGCGAAGAAATGGAAATATAAATTTAGGTAAATATTTTATCTCCTCGAGTGGGGATCGAACCCCACAACCAGTCGATTTTACAGTCACACTTTGTGCCTCTGCGCCACGACTGGCCTCGATATAATGAATGAGTTGAATATTAAGTCTCGTGTCACTAGCGTCGTCCCGATGCCATAGCTCACGATACGAATATTTTTTTGCAGTGATTAAAAAAAAAATATTTAAACACACAAACGTCACTTGCAGGTAAACACCCAACCACTGGACAGCAATGGTGTTAAAATACACAAACATAAAGAAGATAAGGTCAAAAACGTTACCAAAAAGTTCTCTATAAAGTTCAAGTGTATTCAAATAATAGTTATTATTAGTCTATTGTTGTTTCCAACGTGTAGTTAAGTTGAATTTTCGAATAATTTAGAACTATTCTTCTTCGAACAGCTTAATTATAGGAGAGCAATATCAAGCTTTTGAAAGCATAAAGTAAATTTGTAATTGATTTTATAATATAGGTATCTACTTGGCAAGTTCTTTTTATAATGAAGACTTGTCTATTATTAGGTTTTTGTCCATTATTACACGTTTTAAAGCTAAGGATCGTAGATACGATTTTTGCGTAAAGAGTTTTTTTTTTTTTTTTTTTGTCTAAAACGGTATATATGAGAATATAAAATGTCCCTCTTTATATATTATTCGTCAAATTTTATGGACATCATAGCTAGTTATACGTAGTAAAATATACAAAACACGCAAATTTAATAAAGGGAATTTTACGTTAAGACATGTCCTCCACACACCGCACGAGTCATTGAATAGATTGAAAACACCGCGCTCTGTTTACCAGAGCGTTGAAATGTTTTTTTTATCAGGATTTAGTAACCCGCACACAGGAGGGTAGGCAGAGGGAACATAGTGTTAAGACACTCCGTTCATGGAGGCATTGCGTGTTGAGTGGCAGAACTCAACGCCGCGCTTTACTTCGACACCAGAGCGAAGAAAAGGAAATACAAATGTAAGTAAATATTTCATCTCCTCTAGTGGGGATCGAACCCACAACCGGTCGGTTTTACATTCACACTCTGTGCCACTGCGCCACGACTGGCCTCAACTAACATACTAATTAAATGATTAGGTATATTAAGGATTTATTATACAACAATATTATCTAATTGCTTTAAGCAGAGAACAAAAGTGTTAGAAATAATGCGTGTCCTTAGTACCGATGAGTTTAATTGTAGCGATTATATAGGCAAAGGTTAATTGCTATTTCATAATTCTATATATATTTAAATATACATGCATTAATATGTACATTGTATATAGGTCGGCACTATAGGTTATGGCCAAGACTGTCTGACTGTAATCGCGACGGTTTTGAGTTTGATTTCAACTCGGGGTAAAGAATTAACTTTCATTTCCTCTCTCTGGTAACAAGACAAAGTGTGTCATTGAGTTCCGCAATGCAATATGCATAATAAAATATCTAGAACAGTGGGTGGTACGTGTGTAACGGATTGTCTAAATCTTAGGTTCCACCTGTCTCCTGTATACGGAATACAGCTTGAAACTAACAAAAACTGTACAAAAATTCATACAATTATTAGAATGTTGTCATTTAATATTTACATTTATTACATATAGGTTCATAAAAAGTTTTTATAAGGTACACCCAGATCCCATAGAGACATTTCTTTTTACCATTTGCCGCGAATCCCAGAGAGCTTGCGTTATTAATGGTGGAAATCAACGTTTCCAGAGCGAGGAGATCAAAATATTAAATATTTCGTTCCCCCGAATCGGAATCGAACCCACAACCGTCGCGTTTACAGACGCGCGTTTATGCCCCAGCACCACGAGGGATAGAGAGAGCCTCAAGAGAGCTATACATTGCACTCCCAATTCTTTTTATTATCTACATAATCCATAACAGGTGTCTAAGGTATTTCCCACACTCGGCCAACTATCAATGAAGATAATGTTCATATATGAACACATAATAGAGATGGTCCGTGCGTTATCACTTATCATTCCTTATCTTGATAAGAGAACAGTGCGCGTTTCGCTCACTTACGATGATCATGTGTCTGAATACTTAATATTATGGTAAGTTTTTTATTATTATTTTTAAATAAATAGATTAATTAAGGTTGAAATTTTCGTATAAAATTTGTTTGACAGTATGACATACCGAGATCCGACACTCAATACGTAATATCTTTAAAAAAGTGGAAAACATACAGCTAGTAGAGTACTATTCATAAAAAAAATAACAGAATGGCTTGAAATTAAGGCCTTTAAATTATTTGTCATAAGGTTTTATACTTCAATTCTCTTTATTTATAATTTTTGAATCGGTGTATTATTTAAATAAACAAAATAAAACATTTATTCGAAATACCGTTTTTAAATGATGTGATGTCATTTGTAGGATGAGGTAACTTTCATTGCCTCAATAAATAATCTTACAAACATGAAATTTAAAAGGAAATGCCATTGCTTTGAAATGTCATGTCTTCAGTTCAAAATTATTTTTTGTGTTATATAGGGGCATTTGAAGTCGTCGTCTTGATGATAGAGACCTTAGAGTACAAACTCTACCCTAAGGTCTCGTACTACCTCTTGTACTGTGTGACAATAAAAACCACTTCGTCCTCTATGGAAATTGAACCTCCTTTATGTACAAACATATGAAACTTGCATCGTATATAATCGACGGGGGCGTCAATTCTAAAAACTTAGTTATGGAAAAAAAATTAACTTAAAGCTCAAAGTATTTTGTTCAATTATTTTATATACATTATTATTTTATTATTGAGATTTTTCCTTTATTTACAGATGACATTTGCTCTTTAGGCGACACACATCCAGCACAATGGAACTTGTAAGTATTATTAATAATCAGCTTCACGCTGTATCCTGCACACAGCAAGGTACGCAGAGGGAACTTAGTGTTAGGACAATCCGATCCCCCGCAGAATTCTGAAGGGCCTTGTGTATTAAGTGGCGGAAGTCAACGCCGCGCTTTGCCTCGACACCAGAGCGAAGAATTGAAAATATAAATTTAAATAAATATTTCATTTCCTCATGCTAATTAACTTTGCAATTTTATTTAAACTTTAAATAAGTAAATATTTTGTTCCATAGCAAATAAATGTGAGTCAAATAGTATTTTTTGAAACTTTGCTTATCATATATCCACCGATAGTCGTATCTTAAAATTCCATAAAAACATTTACTATTGGCCAATACTTTATCTAAAGTATCAATTTATTATTACGCCGTTTGTTCTTATTAAAATAACTTGCTATAAACTAGTGTACCGCTCATGGCTTCGTCCGCGTGTACTCTATAATAATCAATATATAAATATATAAATAGACAAAAAACATATAATGTAGGTTTATCAATGAAATAGAACCCAAAACAATTATTTTTATATATTTTGCATCCTTCTTTGTACATTTGCGTATGCTAATCACAAGAACGGCTTAACCGATTTAAATGCAGTTTTCACTATTGAAATTTAAATAAAAAAAATGTTGTTCATCTTCTCTGAAAATTTATTTTGTTTTATTTTAATCAAACTTTATTTTTTAATCTATAGATATTGTCCTTAAAATGATAACTTTATTAGAAGATGTAATCAATTCAGGTTAGTAAATAAATTATACCTAATGTAGTTTAAGTGCCCGAAGTAACTGAGTGACTGACAGACAAAGCAAAATTCGTGGTTGTACTCTGGAATTAGGTATATAGGTTCCTTGGGAAGTGTAAGGTAGCAGATGTGTCAATAAATTATGTTAAGTAAAAATAATATTCGCCTGATTACCTCTTTTTGAACTGACTTCCTTAAGGAGTAGATTATCAATTCGAGTGTTTTTTTTTCTTAAGTTTGTTACCTCAGAACTTTTGACGTGGTGAACCGATTTTGATGATTCTTTTTTATTTGAAAGTATCCACTTCAAGTGTAGCTTGACGAGAGAAAAAAAAAGGTTCTTATTATGGGATCCGGTGGAAGTCGGTTTTTTTTTTTGTTAAAAATTATAATTATAAACTTATAAAGAACCCCGCTCACGCTGTACCCCGCACAATGCAGGGAAGGCAAAAAGAGTGTTAATACACTCCGTTCCCCACTTCCCGTGCAATTTTGGAGGCATTGCGTATTGAGTGGCGAAACTCAACGCTCCGCTTTACCTTGACAACAGAGCGAAGAAATGGAAGTATAAATTTAAATACATATTTCATTTTTTCGAGTGTGGATCGAACCCACAACCAGCAGGGTTTACAGTCACACATTGTGCCTCTGCGCAACTAAAGCTACAAAACGAAATAATCAAAAGTCAACAACATATCCTACGTTTAATTGCTATAAAATTATCTAAGGTAACAGGCCTGTTAATTATCTTTATAATATTATTTGCACGAGAATTATGCATGACGCATACAGTAACCCAGTTTATTATGTACTCATATACACTTACTCATTACAACAATAAAGAATGTTTGTCATATTTTGAATGTGTAATCCTTATTTTTAAAATGTTTAACTTAATATAATAGCAAAATCACAAATTCTCCAAGCTAACTTTGTACTGTAAGGCGGCAAATACATATTCAATGAGAAGAGCCGAAGCCTCGAGGACATTTGTGAGTTTGTTTCTTATTAAGATGGGAATGAATAATTTTCAATTCTTAGCTTAACAAAAAAAAATAATTTAATTTATAGATAATTTTTATTTATAAAATTTTATAACTGATAATAAAGATTAGGAATTTATTATTTATAGAACAGATTGCTTAAACAACCTGCCAATGTCTATAAAAGTGAAAAATAATTAAATCTGTTTTATTGTTGTTATAGCGGCAATTAAAAAAAATCCATTCTGTAAAAATTGCAATGGTTTGGCCATCACGGTTCATGAGATGTCTACACACACTCATACTCGCACACATTTTTCCAAATTTTTCCTTTTACATCGCCCTGCATGTGTAAAGTAAATAATTACACAGATTTATATAACTAACTAAAAGTAACCTTTTCAGACTACAACGACGATTATAGTACTCAGCGTGTTCAGCGCTGCTTGGCTCCTGCTCTTCATCATCAGCATAGTGTTATGCACTCAAATGGCGAGTCTTCGTCGAAAAGTGAAGGATTTAGGAGCCAGCGGACGTCTGCGGGTTCAGTATGTTATTTTTTTTACATACCTCCAAACTGTATCCCGTATATGGCAGAGTAGACAGAGGGAACCTAGAGTTTAAACACTTCGTAAAATATATCATCAATGCGTTAAATATTAAATAAAAAAAAATCAGCTTCACGCTGTATCAGCAGGGTAGGCAGAGGGAACCTAGTGTTAAGACACTCCGTTCCCTACTTTCTGCCGAATTCTTGAGGCATTGCGTGTTGAGTGGGAGAACTCAACGCCGCGCTTGCCCTCGACACCAGAGCGAAGAAATGGAAATATAAATTTAAGTAAATATTTCATCTCCTCGTGTGGGGATCGAACCCACAACCAGTCGGTTTTACAGTCACACTTCGTGCCACTGCGCCACGATTGGCCTATGCGTCTAAAATAGCAGATAATAATATTAAGAGTTTGTGACTATACATTCAGTTCAGTTCTTAATTTCTGGAACTATACATTTAAAGGCTAAAAGCTTCTTTGTATAATAAATAATGTTAATATGGTTCGTTCTGAAATTAGTAATTACAAATTAGTGATTAAAAAAATAATAATTAATAATGATTAAATATTTGAACAAAAATTTTTAATTTATTATAAATTTGCGTTCAAATACTATTATTATTAGCAATCAAATACTATTATTATACATTTCATTAGAATTAATTCAAATTTTAATAAATACGTAAAATAAATACGTAAAATACGTAAAATATAATAGCATATATTTAAAAAAATGTCAAAAAATCATAGCAATATTGTATAGTGTGATATAAATACAATGATGAAAATATATGTAAATCTCAATAATACGCGTTCAATTTGCCAAATTTTGGCAGTTACAGGTAGATACTATTAGTGAAATACCTTCATGTAGGCAGAGGCAATCTAGGAACCTAGTGTTAAAAAATGTTTTCACTTGTCTAACTTCAGTGTCCGTTCCAATTAATACACTTGCGTTTCCCACTTTTCGCTGAATTGCTTGCTTGCGTTCCCCACTTTTCGCTGAATTCTGAGTCTGAGTGACGGAACTTAACGCCGCGATTTGTCACGTTACTCGAATGATTGGATTGATATCGAACCAACAACCTCACGCGTTTAAACTTGCACTCTTGTGCTCCTGCCTACTGGCATCAAACTTTCTATTTAAATAGAAAATTTTTACTAAATATCCTAGCTAACCCACTATTATTCCATTGCAATTTATGTTTTTGTTCTACAGGAAACTAACGATGAATTCGGACAGAAACCACGCGTTCCAAAACCCTGGCTTGACACCGGACGAGGAGCTAACTCGCCGCGGATACTCCATGTACCAGGGGGCTGACGATGATGTGGAAAGCGGCAGGGGAACTGATCGGTGCGAAATTTTTCATTTTTAGGGTTCCGTCTTTTTAAGGAAAAAGAAACCCTTATACGATAACTTTATTGTCTGTCTGTCTGTCAGCCTTTATCTCAGGAACGCTTAGTGATATCGAATTGAAAATTATACCATATACCTAGATCTACGGCCTTATGATTTCCTTACAAAAAACTTTAAAAAAGATAGATATGGCCTTTTTAATACCAAAAAACGCGTATTATGACCCTATAAAAGGAATCAAAATTAATAATTTTGGGTACTTTCGGTTACTTGGCATTTGTGGTTAAATCTTAAAAAATAATAGCCTAAAAAAAGCCTTAAAGAGAGGCAAAATTTGGTATTAAATGCCGCTAGTGAGTGTGATATCAGATGAAAACGTTCTGGTTAAACTAAACCTGAATTTCAGAAAAAGTTCCAGCTGTCCAATTTTTGTACGGAACCGTCCGTGTGCGAGTCCAACTCGCGCTTGTCCGGTTTTTTTGTATTAGTAGCAGTGTCACTCACTATTTTTGAGACAACATGTTGAGTGGTGAAACTCTCAAGTGAAGGTGGAGCCCGACGTCAGGCTTTATTTTTAAATGATTGCTCTTGCTGTTAAAATCAATATTGTTCCAGGCAGACGGGTGGGCAGTTCGTAGAGGAGCTGACGCGCGAGATAGACAGACGGTCCGGCGCGCCGCCCTTTCTACTCAACGGGATAGATGATAAAAAGAAACGGAATCCCGTTGCTAATGGACGCCAGAATGACACTAATCCTAACTTTATTTACTAAATATTTAATTATTTTATTTTAGAATATATTTGATAAACCTAAGATTAATTACAAGTTAAATTAAACATTATGATCCAATTTCTAGCTGAAATTCAAGATTCTAGAAAAAATCTAAATGTTGAAATATGTGCTCAAATGCTTTTATTACCTTACTATATTTTGAAGTAAGAAATAAAAATATGATGCAAAGAAATAATTTATTATGAATATTTACTTTTTTTAACAATATTATATAGGCAGTAATAATATTCTTATTTCACGGTGTAAGAAAAAAAAGTACCTATAGACAATTGACATAGCTTATTTAAAAGTACAGTTATTAATCTTTTTTTAATTTTATTTTATTTATGACAATGTAAAAAATATGTCGGATCTAAACACAGAGGACGCAAAATGTGTTTAGTTCTTTAATATTTTTTTTATTTATATGTAACGTGAGTGAAAATGCAGCGTGTTTATATTAATTGACAGTAAATAAAGTTGAGAATGTTCAATATTAATAATGTTTATTTTATTTTAAAATTATTGTTAATATTTCCTATTCATAATTAATTTTACTCACTCTTCATTTCGTTAATTTAGTTATATGTGAGAAGAAAACAAAAGAAGATTCAATAATATATTTTTCCGAGAGAACTCAAATCTATAACTATCATGTTTAGTCTACATGAGAAGAATTTCTTTAGGATACCATGGATTCACCTAGCAGATTGTATCTTGGATACGAGTTAAAAATAAATAAATAAATTAAAAATAATAAAAATACTGAAACCTAAAAATGAACTGATTATAAAAATGTGTTTATTAGTGTTAGCATTATTTTTATTATTTCAAATTAATTAATTTACATGCAAATAATACTCTTCTTATGCTTTATAAATATTTTATTTCTATTTAAAAGAAGCTTCATTAAATAACAAAGCTACTTATAATAAAATAAAATCTTATGCTACTCTAAATATGTGTATGTATTATCACTGAACACATTAATTATTTTTTTCAAATAAATTAACTTATTTAAATAAATAAAAAACAGAGAATCGATGGGTCAAAATATGAAGTTTAGTAAGAAACAGTATCTGCAATGCACCTTTTTATGAAATAACAAAAACAATATTTCTTAAAAAAAATCTTAAAATCTTAGATATAAAATTCATGTTTTGTAATTAATATTATATATAAAGTATTATTAAAAGATATATTTACTACAATCTATCTAACGTGTAGTATATCTATAACGCTTTATTTTCAAATATGGCCGCGAACGCACAGGACTTCTACATCTACCTGACACGCATCTAGACTTAATACTGTTATTATTAATAAATCTAACTTTATTTCTATTTCTAGTTCTGCGCTCTTCTTTTTGTTTCTTCACAGGTAATTCTTCTGAAGAAT
>DWQW01011309.1:0-11527 GCA_018249695.1 Heliconius erato demophoon
GTTATGACAATCCGTTCCCGATTTTCCGCCGATTTTTGGAGACATTGCGTGATGAGTGGTGGAACTCAACGTCATTTGCCTCGACCTGTCGCGTTGACAATACACGCTTTGCCTCTGCGCCACGACTAGCCTTAACTAGCGTGGCTCATTTCAAGTCGAATCGTATTAAGTATTAATTTATATTAGTTAACTTTAGGTGGAAAGTGACATAAAGAGCTGGCTTACTAACGCTTTGTCCTTTATTGGCCACTCGTAAATCGTCACAGACCGAAACAATTGAAATGGCAACCTATTGTTATCGACTAAAGTACTTAATGGTAGCTATCAGTGGTAGTTTCAAAAGGGTCAGGGGGAGAACTATACTAAACTAAATATAGATTAACTTGTTTGTATGGTAATCAAAACAATTTAAAATACATTAAATAATACACAGAATTTAATAGACGTATTTCTTTATTTTAATACGTTTTTTTTATTCTATACAAAATGTTGACTAGCTATAAACATTTATTTCTACGACATATACATACTACAACATTTCACTATTAAGTCTCAATATATTTAAATATACACTATTAAGCGTTTTAACACATAAAAATGCATAAGTATAAGATAAACGGACAAAAACCATCACGTCGAGTCAGACGTCGGCCGGGAGTTCCGTACCAATTTTATAATTGTAGGTCAACGGAAACTATAAGTTATTAAAGGTAAGGTAACGGGCGTATGCATTAAGCTTGTATGAAATTTACTACAAATGTAAGTTTGTAATAGTTCTCTATGATATACCAAAAAAAATACAAATTTCGAATCTTTTCTTTGTTATACGAATTTCATAAAATTAGGTAAACGGAATTTGTGAACGGAACGGTTTGATTATACGATAAATTTTATACAATATTTCGTATATTTGGTGTTCATTTCAACTTCATATCTTCACGCAATATTAAAAAAAATATCTATACAGAGGCACAGACCGACAGACAGATAGATGGACAACAAAGTGATCCTTTAAGAGTTTCCTTTTTATTCTTTTCAGGTACGGAACCCTTAAAATAAATACCTACCGTGTTTGTCAGAAAGGCTATGTCTAGATATGTAATAGTAGATATTTATACATTAATTACATCAAGATTTTTTTTCAGCTTTACGCTGTATACCGGGTATAGGGAGAGAAACTTTAGAACATACAAAAATCATTAAAGTCAATAAAATAAAACAGAAGCATTATATACAAATAAACGTTTATATACATTCCCAAATGGAACACCTCTAACATATTTTAAGTACAATGCCTATAGATTACAATTTTCGTAATATATTATTAATATGTTATATTATCTTATGTTATATCGTAAAATATGTTAAAACTAAATTGTTTTATAAATCTACTAGTAATTTTCATTAAAGTTAAAACTTAGTTTTATAGCACTCATATATTATACATACAAATCAAAGAAATAAATCAGCTTCACGCTGTATCCCGCACACAACAAGGTAGGCAGAAGGAACCTAGCATTAAGACACTACGTTCCCCACTTTCTGCCGAATTCTGGAGGCATTGTTGAGTGGCAGAACTCAACGTCGCTATTATTCATATATTGTATATAAATTATATTTATGTATGTTTAACCTTATTCTTAAGCATAACCCACATTTCACCACAGTTTCTAAAAGAGGGTGTCTAACCTTTGAAGATTTACATTAAAACCTAATGGGTACCATTAACCGTCTATCAAAAACAATCGACCCATATGACCCAGATTACAACGGACCTTCCCATTATGTGGAGTTTCAATATACTTCAACAATTGTATAACATAAACTTAAATGTTTTATACACTAACATTTCATATGTTAGTGTATAAAACATTTAAAATATTCTTTGATAATTTCTTTTGACATTAAATTAGGCATAAAAACATACATACTATAAAATTAGATATTTGTTACAACTTTAACCTGTCTTTCCGTTTTTGTTTGAATCAACCATTACTATATCTATTTACATAAATTGCTATATAATAAATCTTTAAAATAAAACAGGCCGGTCGTGGCGCAGCGGCACGAGGTGTGACTGCAAAACCGACTGGTTGTGGGTTCGATCCCCACTCGAGGAGATGAAATATTTACTTAAATTTATATTTATATGTTAAGCGCGGCGTTGAGTTCTGCCACTCAACACGCAATACCTCCAGAATTCAGCAGAAAGTGGGGAACGGAGTGTCTTTAAACTAGTTTCCCTCCCTGCTGTGTGCGGGATACAGCGTGAAGCTAATTCTAATTTTAAAATAAAACAAATTACATACAAAGCCACTCCTGTCAAGAATTAACTGTATTTCGACGTTTAAAAGTTGAAAAACGTATTATTACTGAAACTACAACGAATTATGATTACTCCACTGATTAACACGCAAAAGGAAATTTCTATTTACTCTTGAAAGGTTATATAGCTAATATCAGCTTGACGGTGTATTCCGCACACAGCAGAGTAGACAGAGGGAACCTAGTGTTAAGACAATTCGTTTCCCATTTTTTCTGGAGGCATTGCTTGTGGAGTGGTGCATCTCAACGCCGCGCTTTGCCTCGATGAAGCGACCAGAGCGAAGAAATGATATTCCTCGATTGGGAATCGAACCCACAACCAGTCAAGTGTACAGTACACACTGTGCCCGTGCGGCACGACTGGCTTCGATATGTAGGTATATACCTAAGCTAATATTTATTTACTATTCACAATTTTATTCACACTCGATGGATAGACGGTGTAAAAGATTTGGACGACTGACCTAAAACAGAATCGCGTCTGTCGCAATAAAAGACATCCATTAATTTTCATTACGTCTCGTCATTTCATAATGAACTTATAATGTAAATTACACAATCCTACGAATACTTACCAAGATACATTTTTATACCCTATTTACATTTATATAAATATAAATAACAATTTTTATTTCTTTCGTGACATTCCACTTAAACTTATATACAACATTTTTAATATATAAAAGAGCTTTAATTTAGTATTTTTTTATGAAATATAATGTAAAAAGGTTTTATGAACAAAAATCAGATATATTATTCATATATATTATTTATTTATAAATATGAATTTAAATGATTTCGTAAAATCAATTTAACCTACAAGATCTTAATACAGATACATTACCTAAAACTAGGCACCATTAGTTAAGACAAGTAACTAAATTTTGTTACATAAATGTCTTGCAATTTTCTACTTTTTATAGATATAAACATTAACCTTACGGTCTATTCAATAAAAGCTAGAAAATATAACCGACTAGTATAACTAAGCATATTTGCTTTAGTTCTACGGTACGTAACCTTATTAATTCCAATATCGCCAACCTTTGAACTCCTTGGCTTGGAAATCCTATAATTGATTTCACTTTACAAAAACAAAGCAAGAAGCATTTATTAAATTTCTAACAACATTGAATAAATGAATGTATATTTAAAATATTAACATTTCAGTTATAATACTATCGCTACTAAGGAAACTTCGAATATCGAAGTTTGCCAAAGTCTTCCCTATTATACTCTCAACGATATTGATCCTGCAACCATACGATGTTATTTAACGTTTGATCGTTTGACGACGTCGGGCTTCGTCGGGAAATAAAAGATTTTATAAATATTATAAAGCAATCAAAATATTAATTTAAATACTTGTAATAATTAAGCATATTCACAATTGCACAGCCGTCTCGACTGCGGACCGCGATCGCTACGCTTTTACCGTGGTGGTGGTTGTGACTCGCTCGCTGTCTTGGCGACCCAGCGACGGTCGCAGCTTGCCAGCCAGACGCGTGAACGTGGAACGAAACTGTCGACTCATGCTGCAGTATAGAACAAAATTTACTGCAGATCCAACTAACGCCATCAAATCCATGACTTCACCTGGCAATAGACAAAATATTTTTATATTAATGTTATACTTAATGATCAGGTTAGAGAGTTACTATCGTTTTTACAAGAATTTTTTTTAAACCAAAATGTAACCCAAAATGGCGGGCATAAATTAAAACTAAGAGTAATGGCGTCCGAATATGAAAGTAACATTTTCTAGATTTATTTTCATTGTTGATTGGATTTTATAGTTTTAATGTAATTAATCTAGATAAATATAAACTACATTCATACTCTTTATATTACAATCTTAATTTTCCTTATTATTACATATTTTGTTCGAATTAAAGTGAATATTACAGGAGGACAATGAAAGAAATCTGAATGTTGTAGAGATACACTCTCTCTGTATATACAAGTCAGTCTAACTAACCAATTCCAAAATAAAGATACACTCAGAACGGTCGATACTAGCTAAATGAAAAAGTACGCGTGTTCAGGTGGTTTGAGCTTATCAAGAGAATGAGTGACAAAAAAATGGCAAACGATTTTTATGAAGCAAGAAGGGGTGGGTGGTAAGAGATAGAATATGGTTGGTACGATTAGCATCAATAATATTAAATTATAAAATAAATATAATATAATGTTTTATAGATATTTAAAGATTGTTACGAAAAAATTAAGTTAATTTTTATTAACAAAAATATAAAGTTGAGTAGAAATTGAAAATCTGGAACGTCTGATGAATAATGCTAATAGCTCAGCTAAATATAAAAAATAATGTGAGCATTTTCCATTGACATAAAAAAATCTAAGATCTACGACTTAGACATCTAATGAATAACTTTAATAGTTCAATTAAATTATAAGAAATAATAAGATTCCGCCTTAGCAAAAACTGTTCAGTATGGCCATTTTAATTGACAAATAAAAATAACTACGGCAAAGTGCAGCGTTGAGTTCCGCCACTCAACATGCAATGCCTCCAGAACTCCGCGGACAGTAGGGAACGGAGTTTCTTAACACTAGATTTCCTCTGCCTTCTCTGCTGTGTGTGCATCGTGAAGCTGTTTTTTTTATAAATTACCGAAAATTTAAACTGTCGTGGCACAGTAGGAAAGCGTTTCACCATTACGGTGGTTATAAGTTGACAACTTACGAGAAAATATTAGATTAAATAAAAAAACAATAAATAAAAAAAATGTAACGTGAATTTTACTTCTAAGACAAAACAGGTAATAATCGTGCCCGACAGTTTATTTTTACCAATATAAGAATATGCAGACTATTTTCTTTACATTTTCAAACGAAACATCAAGTTAGATGAGGAAAGAAAAGCATGATTTGAGCTTAGTATGTATGTGAACGTACTGCTTCAATACAGTAATCTCAATTACCAATATCGTGATTTCAATGTAACAAAAAAAACATCTACATTTATTTTACGTCACAGTGTTTTTTTTGTTTTTTTCAGTATTCCGCATATAACAGGGCAGACAACTTGGTGTTAAGACACTGTGAAGACTTTCCACCTATTTTTCTAGGCATTGCATGTCGAATGGTGGAATTCAACGCCACGCTTTGCCTTTATCACAGTGAAGAAATGAAAATATTAGCAAATAATAATTTATTACCCGAATGGGGATCTAACCCAGAACCACCGTGTTTACAGTCACACGCTTCTGCCACTGCGCCACGACGGTGTCAAGGTAGTTTAAAAATATTGTTATCTACGAAACGCCTATATATTTACGACATATTCACTGTGGGGTGTAAAATATAAAGTATTGACACTCGATGGATGGGGAAGCGGATGAAATAGCGGATGAAATGCGCAGAGATTTAACCACACCGGAACAAACAGCTATTAGTCAATAGAATACTCCGTGCAGGGATCAAAATTCTAAAGCTTTTATAAAGTACCTACACCATAACAAAAAAAACATTTATAATTTAAATATAAAGAAAAATTATTTCACAAATAAAATATATTTCTTATATATTTTCGTTGTCTTTAAAAAAATGAGTCGGTGTTATTAAATTTTAGCGGCTAGCTAATATTAGATTTTGTAATTTTTATAAATAATAAAAACATTTAAAGGTATAAATATCTTTGACATTTACTATCATAGTACCGCCAATAATAATATTTCTTTAATTGTATTATTAATTGAGAAAATATGTACTAGCTTGCTAGCTGTATAAAAGAAAACAAAGAAACTTTACAACTTTCTGTGCTTAAAAAGAACATAGAAAAATAAATAATATTTTACTTTAACATACAGTCAAATTGGTACGTTAGGTAAGTTTCCCTTACCTTGCGTTGTCTAACGATACCCTAAGGAAAAACATATTTGACGACCCAAAAGAATTTAGATTACATATTTCGGGGGATTGAAGGGTTTATACTCTATATCTGACTATGAAGGTACATGTCAAATTTGTTCTTAAGTTTGGCTACAGGGTATCATGGCTCTCCTAAGGCGCTATGTAAAGTAGATATTTCCGTTACTAAATATACAAAGTGGAAATTTCTCTGATTTATCCAGCCAATGTTATGAAGCAGATATTTTTTACTAATTTTACCGAACTATTATAAATACTTTATATTTATATATATTTTTATTTACGAATTGATTGACATAAAACGAATACTAAATATTTGCCAAAATATAATAGTGAAAGCAGCAACTTAAGCCGGTTAAGCTGTTTCTATTTACTTGTATATATTGAATATTGATTGGTTAGTACAGTTATCGGTTGTTCTATACACACACATACACTTCACAATTTATGATATAAATCTATTGTGATTTTATTTGATTTTGCTCCAAAAAATATCGTATTTTATAGAATAATGTTTAGTTATTTTTAATATATTAAAATTTTCCATGGCCAGCATTTTCCTACGTAAATCCCGATCTTACTGGAATTCCGTGATAAAAATATAAGAAGAAGATTATATGATGCCTCGTAACATTCTCTATCGGTAATGATAGTCGCAGATACAAAACATAGGTCAGTAACTTTTGAGTTGAAAAGTAAACTAAATCTGTAGCTCGTATATAGGAATATGGACCAATTAATGAAAACCTTAGGAATTTTATTAATTATACAGGCATCCTGAACTCGGCGAAGTGGAGAACGGAGTGTCTTAACACTAAGTACTCTCTGCCTACCCTGCTGTGTGCGGGATACAGTGTGAAGCTGATTTGATTTAATCTAGGCAAAGTATAAAATGGACAATAATATTTATTATATATTATTTCAAACTTTGCCCCTGGCATTGTATACATTGCCAAGGTAGTATATAGAATACTGATTGCCCTGAGTAACATAGATAATTTATACTTTACATAGAAATTCACAAAATAATGTAGCGTTTGAAAAAAGTATTCAAATCTATTTTAATAATATTTCTGTATTACATAAATCTTTGCTTTTGGCAGACCTGAATAAAATCCGACTCAATCACGAATGATTTGCTTCTTACTCAATCATCGACTTAAAACAAATCACCTAATGGCTCTTTTATGTTCGAACTTCAAAGAATTTTTTGCAAATATTCAAGGTTTCAGTAAACGTAAACAAAAAAATCTACATTATCAATCAGATTTTCATCACATTCTTTTAAAATGTTTCAGAATTCAATATCAATATTTAATTTTAAAAACTCGTGGTTCGAAAGTGAAAAGCTTGATCTTACTTTTTTTGCAGTAGCAGGCAGAGCACAGACTAAAAATAATAAAAGTACAAAGTTTTTCCGAAATACGAAATATAGGAAAATATTAATATTATATAATTAAGAAGCAAAAGCGAAACAAAAGAATATTTAAGAGTAAATTATACACGAGGAAAATATTTCTAATACAATCTTTCATTAAAACAACGGAGACGTCAACGTTGAATGCGTACAAATTTAATTAATAATGCTTAAAGATTCAAAATTATGAAGCATGTCTGCTGATACAAAAATACAAGTGTTATTATATTATTCTTGTGTGAATAAATAAGTAGAAATATAACACAACGTTAAATTAATTAAGTGGACGCGCAAAGCTTCCTTTCCCTTCCTCAGTCCTTGAATGATTGAACTTTCAAGACCGAGATTTAATATTTTTAATATAATTTGAAAAGGATGCTTAATTTAAATATTAAATAATTCATTAGCATCAGATACAGTACAAGTATAATTTAAAAAGGATAGAAGAAGAAAAAGAATATTTATAATATTACTGTTAATCGATAGTCGAATACGAAATTACGCGTCTTTGCAAATGGGCTAAACTTTCTGACTAATGAGGCCTTCTTATAGAGGTCTGTCCAAAGTTTTATATGCTCCTTACAACTGTTTTATTATTAGCATTAATAATTAAAAAAATATATTCCTACGAATAATCTTTGACATATTTTAACATTTCTTTTCAAATGTTAAACTAAGGAAAGAAAAATATTAGGAATCATTAAAATTTGAACTTAATTTTTTTGTAATTCTTGCATTCAGACCAGAAAATGTCAATTTAGGAAACATTTTATTTAAACACGATCAAAAAGCCAGGCCAGTCGTGGTATAAGGGGCACAAGTGTGTGATTATGAACGCGACTGTTTGTAGTTTCGATTCCCACTCGGGGGAATGAATTATTATTTATCAATGTTTTTATTTCTTCGCTCTGGTCAAAAGCGCACCTTTGAATTCCGCCTTTCAACACGTAATGCCTGGTGTCAAGTATTAGGATATATAAAATAATTATTATTTGAACATAAATCTCTTTTAAGAGCAAATCTCAACTTAGGCAACATTTTATTAAAATACGACCGTAGTATACTTTAGGATTACATACATTTGATTACTGTAACATATTTAAACGAGCCACGTTTCAGTAATAACCATACGAATATTTTTGAATATTTAAATAATTACTTTGCGCTACGTAGGATGTACTAAGCCTCCTTTGACGTTTAATTCACAAAAATCCGTTCACGTCACAAACATTATTCACAACGTCGACCCAACCAAAAGGTTAATATTTTTACAATTGCTTTTGTCTAAACAAATTGAGAAGCCATTTAAATAAATCCTACTCAAGCGGAGGCCACTTCTGGTAAAAACGTTATATTTATTTTGTACAACAAGGTAAACGAATAAACAGAATATTATTGAAATCGAAATTTACAAAAAGGGTAAAATCATAATTTTTACTTGGTAACTAAGTCAGTCCATATAATAAAAGTATGTGTTTACGTAATTCTGACTCATTTTCGGCCAAAAAGGTAAGAAAGTATCTTGTTCACGTAATACATGTGTGCCTTAGTAATATTATTTAAGTGCCTTCTACGACGTGTCTACGAGCAAGGGATCGTAAAATGTATCGAATTCAATCAAGACCTCAGGAAACACCCTGACTTTTTATGACGCTACTTAAATTACAATAAAAAGTAAATATAAAGACTTCACGAGCGCAATAGGTGTATATGTGTGAATAATAAATATATTACGATATATATATATATATTCTATTGGTAAATATTTAGTTATATATCATTATAATTTTATTTGATATAACAATATATAACTATAACAATATATTAGTCATAATTTACTATGGCAAGGATGGTTTGCATCCGGGCCGTTGATTCTGCCTCACAACACGCAATGCCCCCAGAATTTGTCGGAAAATAAGAAACGGAGTGTCTTAACACTAGGTCCTCTCTAGGTCCCCCTGCCTCCCCTACTGCGATTTACTAAAATTAGAGATATATATACATATATATACGTGTATGTTACTTGGAAATTTTCAGATATTTAATAGTAAAAAGGGCCTTTAATATGTATGTATATGTCTCGTCGGGTGAAAGATCCCTCATTATCACAGAGTTGTGCTAATAGGTTAATGGCAAAGTTGTTTAGCAAATTACAGCGAAAATAAAGACAGAATAAGATTACTTTGTAACTTGGAAATATTTGTATAATCACCGCCACCATTTGACAGTGGTCATAGGTTCGATGTAGGGCATTAAAGGACTATTATACTCGGAGGAGTACTTGTTTTAATATTATCTCTATTTGGATAATCTACTTTATCAAAATGAGTTGTTGGTATCCCGTAACTTAACACAAACAGTTCTTTTTTTTGTCGAACACCTATGATATATAAATATATTAAATAGTCAAAGAACCTAATGGTTAAAGGATTCTGTTGTCAAATGCACCTCACTCCGCTGAAGTCATCAAAGAGACTAACTAAAATACAATATAAAAAAAGGCGTCAAGTGCAAGTCGGACTCTCTCATCGAGGATTCGGTACCAATTTCAGGATTGAAGATCAAAGGAAAGTACAACTTATAAAAGTTGATCATTTTATGGTTGCGGGCGTCTGCACTCATTTTGTATGAAATCAACTAAAATTAATAGTTTTTAATAGTTTTTGTCTGTAATAAATATTAATTTTTACTGCAAATTTTTCACTTGTCAAATATCATAACTGTAGGTTTACAGGAAATACTCTATAAGTATTGATTTAAATTGAAGACACTCAATTACACACGAACACACACAAAAATTTGTAATGTTTTTTTTTTCTATAAAATACCTATACATTTTACTTTTCGGACTTTTCCCTATATTTGTATAGTAAGTTGCCCGTAAGTATAGGTAATGCAGCCATGTCTATTGATTGCGTTGATTTAAAGTTTAATATTTTCTGTGCTCTAAGCAGTGAGCTTGAATATTTGATATTAGTTTCACTATACATACCTACACGCTCTGGAGATAAATGGTAATAACAGACGGACCGACAGACAACAACGTGACCCTATAATGGTTCCGTTTTTTTTTTTATTTTTTAGACGAAAGACTAAAAGTAATTTGCACTTCAAGGAACGACGTTCATTTGACATCCATTTGAATAAACCTTTGAAATTGTGTAAATTTAAGTTTAGACTTTGATTTAGGTAGTAAAGCTTTACAATTTTATTCTATTTCTACTGTGTAGTTTAATGGGGTCATTAAAATATAATATTATGGCTCTCTATTCATACATTATAATCTAAAATTAAAAATATTTAATTTTTAATACTAGTCTAGTTTGTGAGTACAGCGGGAAGCTGTATCCCACACACAGACTATATAGAATTATTGTATTTTCTTTGATTTTTGAGAATTATTGTCTTTGAGAATTATTGTCTTTTGTTTAACCTTTATTTTAATACCTCTAAACAGTATGTCATTTACAATTTAATTATTTCTATACAATTATGTAATCAAATCACGCTGTGTCCAAGCACACAGCATGGTAGGTAGAGGGAACCTAGTTAAGACACTCCGTTCCCCACTTTCTGCCGAATACTGGAGGCATTGCCTCGGCACCAGAGCAAAGAAATGAAAATATAAATTTAAATAAATATTTCATTTCCTCGAGTAGAGATCGAATCTACAACCATTAGTGTTTACAGTCACACTTTGTGCCCCTGCGCCACGACTGGTCTCAAGACATTAAAAAAAATGGTAGAGACCATAAAAAATTAAAATTGCGGTCGTGGCGCAGCGGCACGAGGTGTGACTGCAAAACCGACTGGTTGTGGGTTCGATCCCCACTCGAGGAGATGAAATATTTACTTAAATTTATATTTCCATTTCTTCGCTCTGGTGTCGAGGTT
>DWQW01011310.1:0-11527 GCA_018249695.1 Heliconius erato demophoon
AATTTACACTAATAATATATATAACTAGCGGCCCACTGTATTTACCATAAGATTGATTATGTAATATCTACATACAATTATTTTTCATAATTTTGAGAAAGTGCAAACACTACGTCGCTGTTTGCTAAGACGAAATCGGCGGCAAGGGCGCCCCCCGCGGGACTCGAGCCTATGCTTGCGGCCGTAAACAGAACGTTGAATTATTTCAATTTTACATTTTCTCGAAAAGTATAAGTCAAATTTAAATGCTATAAAAGCGAAAACTTATCTTCATAAAATTTCCTTGTTGATGGAATAACTTTCGCTTGTAAATTTCAATATGTATGTTGTCAAATAAAGAAAATTAAAACCTTGCAACTTTCAATTATTTTATATCACAAAATGTCTTATTTTGACTTATTTATAAGAGATAGATATAGGATGTCGTGGATTTTATTTTAGAATTAATAAAATTTAATGTTTTTGTAGTACTAATGTACTTGCATATATTTAACTATACCGGCAGCGCACGCGGCTAAAGTAATATGGCGTTCCTACTTGTTGTTATTTCATTATTTAAAGATAACTAAGAATTAACCCGTAATGTTATATAGCTTATACCACTCCTGAAGAATGTAGCTTTTATACAAAACAATTAAAAAGTAAATCCGACCAGTAGTTCCAGATGTTTTTGAGTTTAATTAAACAAACAAACTCTTCAGCTTTATTATATTAGTATAGATACGTAAGGTGTCCTAATAACTTACATTTTATTCCGGAGTAGAAGTCGAAGACACTTTCTTTGATCGACTTTATTAAATTGTAGCCGTTTCTATTATCGATGTACTTAACGTAATATATCATGAACAACACGTCATCAATCAAATCAGCCTGTTCGTGTCGATATTGGGCATAATCCTTCCCCAAGGTGCACCAGAGCTCCCAATCCTCCGCCATCCGCATCCAGTCGAAGCCAGCAACCTTCTTCAGGTCGTAACCAAATCAAAATCAGTAGTTATTCTTTGATGAAATCTAATAAGCTATTTAAAGTAATTATTTAATTAAACTTTGTCGAGGAAATAGCTAAGCATACATATCAATTAAAAAGTTTCTTCTGAACTTTAAGTTTATTGTATTAAGCTTATGCCTATCATAAACAAAAGCAAGGTCTTATCAACTAAGTTTTGAAGGCCAAAAGTTTGGAAAATTACGACTGACAAAATGTCCTATGACGCAAAAGGGAAATTTTATCGCGTGATAGTAATTAATGTTGGGGCTGACCAACGACTGGTGATCAAATATCATTAATAGATAGTATCAGTTATGTGGAAATCTATTTAGAGTATGACGCTAAATACTAAGTAATTGCAGTTATTATGAACGCAAGGTCTATATATATGTAAGCTTATTCGTGTGAATTAATTAAGTAAATTTGGTGAAATGTGTGACTTTATTTCTTTTTATTTAATGGTCTTCGGTTAAAAACGTTAATTACAAAAATAAATTACTCAAGGTATTTCTCTAATACTTAGAGTATTTAAAAAAAAAAATCAGCTTCACGCTGTATCCCGCACATAGCACGGTAGGCAAGGGGATTCTAGTGTCATATGACACTAGATTCCCCACTTTCTCCCGAATTCTGGAGGCATTGCGTGTTGAGTGGCAGAACTCAACGCCTTCTGTACAAACATTGGAGGTCTCGAGCTTTTTCTGAAATTTAGACTTGGCTTTTTCTGTTATAACTTTTTATATTAATATATTTTATTTATGAGCCGATTGAAATAAAACGAATACACTAAATGTTAAGGCAAATTTGCCAGAATACTTTTTATTTTAAATGAAACTATTTTAACCGGATTAATCGCGCATATTTTAAATTATACATTTTGGAAACCCGACATTTCGAACACTTTGCAGTAGTCCGTGGTCGCGGGTAGACTGGTTTCCAAAACGTATAAATTAAAATATACGCGATTAATCCGGTTGAAATAGTTTCATTTGAAATTTGTAATAATCGTGAAAATTAAAGAACTTATTTTGCCAAAATAGAACAGTGAAAACATGTGCATTGCATTTAAATCGCCTTTAAGCCTTTTCTGAGATTAGCATGAACAAACGCGCAGACAAACAAACAAAAGTTTTAAAAATAATCGTTTTTGTTTCTATTACATAAATAAATGCTCCCAATAACAGAGGCCAGTCGTGGCGCAGGGGCACAAAGTGTAAAACGGACTGGCTGTGGATTCGATCCCCACTCGAGGAAATAAAATATTTATTTTCCTTTAAATTTTCATTGCTTCGCTCTGGTGTCGACGCAAAAACGCGGCGTTGAGTTCCGCCAGTCAACACGCAATGCCTCCAGAACTCGGCGGAAGGTGGGGAACGGTGGAGCTGATTATAATAACAACAGCAGTGAGAGTTATATTTTTATTATATAAACTTCTTTAAAAACAGCATTCGTTCAGGGCACGTCAAGATACGTAATTTAATTTAATATGGATGTATATGTACGAGTATGTATGTATGGTAAGTAATGTATTTATCGCCTTAACTTAATTGTCTTGCTTCTGGCGGAGTGTTATCGTGTAATAGCGTGAATAATTTTGACAGCGTACGTCATGACGTCGAGTAGACGTGAAGGAAAATAGAATTTCCTTAAGTTTTTGTTTTATACACGTTCACACGTGTAAAATTTATTTTTCTTATTTAATGTACATCTATATATTATGTAAGGATATAGATTTTAGGGCCCATGTATAGTTACATCACAAAATATAGTCTTTGTATAAAAAATATTTTATCTATTTCAATTTTTTTTTCATCTTCACGCTGTATCCCGCATATAGCAAGGTAGATTCAGGGAACCTACTATTTTAACACTCCCTTTGCCACTTTCCGCCAAATTTTCAAGGCGTTGCGTGTTGAGTGGCGGTACTCAATGCCACGCTTTGCCCTGTTACCAGGCCGAAAAACGTTAATATTAATAAACAATAATCCATTCTCCCGAGTAGTAATCGAACCAACAACCGTCGCATTCACAGTCTCCCGCTTATACCACTGCACCACGACGGCCTCATACCTATTTCAGAATCTACTATTTGAATAATAACTTTCATATCAGTACAAATATTTAAAAGAAAACAATTAAATCCAGAAACGGCTATTTCTAAGCCCATAAACCTAGTCTAGGAAACGTATTCATAGATTAAAGGCGACTTGTAATCAACAACAACCTGATTGTGTGCAGCACAAAGGGTTTTATGAGTCATGAAATGTTGCTCCGAGAAACCATTGCAGTAGTGTTTATGTATGTATGTATAGATGTATGGATTATTTATATTATCAAATAAAAATAAATAAATCAGCTTCACGCTGTATATCGCACACAGCAGGGTAGGCAGAGGGAACCTAGTGTTATGACAATCCGTTCCCCACTTTCTACCGAATTCTGGAGGCATTGCGTGTTGAGTCGCAGAACTCAACGCCACGCTTTCAACACCAGAGTGAAGAAATGGAAATATAAATTTAAATAAATATTTCATCTCCTCGAGTTCGGATCGAACCTACAACCAGTCGGTTTTACAGTCACACGTTCTGCCACCGCGCCACGACTGGCCTCAATACATTATCGTTTGAGGAAATCGTAAAATGATTCGATATGAAATAGGGAAATGGAAATATCGTTATATGTTTATGTAATTTTATTTTTCTGGAAACAGCACAGTAGTGTTTATGAAATGGTTACTTTAATGTGTAATTATTAATAATAATTTATGTTGATATTTGTTTGAAAATTTATTTGATTAATGTTTAATATGTTCCGTTAATTTCTATTTATTGTTGGGTTGTGCTCAAGGTCTTTAGTACGCAGAAAATGTTTTTTATGCACTTATGCACAGCTTAGGCTTTAAAGAGTATTTAGTTTATATATTACATACTTACTTATTGAAATATACATTATATTTTTCAAATACAAATTTAAAAAAATCTATATTTCATAAAATATAGGTATTTATATTTATTTGTATATTTGTAAATAGCAACTAAAACAGTTAAACTTCACTAACTTCAGCATGCAAACAAAATTATAAAAAAACTGGTTAAGTGCGAGTCGGATACGCCCACTCAGGCCCACCAATTTCAAGATTGTAGGTCAACGGGACAACTTACAAAAGTTTCTAAATTTAATTTTGCCTATGTCTTTCGTAAAATACGCCCGTATGCACTCAATTTGTATGCAAAGAACAACAAATATAAATTTGTAATAATTTTTTTTCTATGATATACTCATAAATTTGCACTCTTAGGATATTTTCATAACTGTAGGTCCACGAGAAGTATCATAGGTTTTGATTACGCGACGATTTTCGTACATGATTATTATTTTTAACAAAAAATAACGACTTCCACGGAATATCTATATCCGGTGGAAATCTATCTAGGATCTCTATAAACAGAATCCAACCAAACTCTTATAAAACTACCCTTGAAGTGTCCTTTCCAATAAAAAAGAATAATCACCAAACTGCCCAAATCAAATAATATATAAAATGGGACCACATAAGAACCTCTAGCTTTTAAAAAAAAGTCAAAATCGGTTCACCCAGTCAAAAGTTTTGAGCAAACAAACATAAAGAAATACAGTCGAATTGATAACCTCCTCCTTATGAAAGTTGGTTGAAATGCAGCAAAATCGCTGCAGCTTGATTTTTTCTGTGCTACAAGGGACCGTAGACCTGAACATTAGATGTTAATATCAGCTACTTTCATGCGATATCGGGCTAAAATAGTCTTGACAGACGGAGGATTCCGTTTTTTTCCTTTTTCTTTTTATATTACAGATCCCTAAAAATGCTCGCAATACATCACATACAAACAAATCTTCATAAAAAGTATACACGCTTACATTTTAATATACTGATTTAGGCACAAAGTCTAACAATAACTCATACAGTTTATCCGAATAATGAAATATATGAAATATTCATATAATATTATGAGGAGTCACGCACTCGCTATACCGTAGATACAGTTCTTAAATAAGCCATAAGCATGTCGTTCATCATTATTACCCTGACTTTAAAGATTTCTTCACAATGTATGCTATTATTCTCTATTGTATGAAGAAAAACGTACAAGGAATATTGTGGAATATTTTATTTGATTAATATCAAGATGAGCGGCGTTGAGTTCCGCCACTCAACACGCAATGCTTCCAGAATTTGGAAAGTGGAGAGTAGTGTTTTAATACTAGTCTCCCCCCTCTTACCCTCCTACATATGAGATACAGTCCAAAGCTGATGAATAACTATTGTAATATACGTAATAGCAGTGTACGTATAAATAATGAAAAATTATCATTTTAACTTCTTAAATCATATTTTTTTTCTTCGACACGTCTTTATTTCATGTATTTACATGTAATATAGCTTAAACATGAAGATTCATATCAGAAACCAATTTTGACTGCAATAAATCAGAAATCAAAATGTGTGTTTTCATATAAATTATTAATTAAAATTCGCAAGCTGCGCTTGCGATTTCGTCCGTTTGATATAACTTTTTTAAAATAAAATTAAAAAACACATCAGTCTACTTCTTTTTTTACTGGTTTTGAGATGATGAGAAGAATCAAACAAACAGACAAAAAAAATAAAATCATTGTTTTGGGTTCTATTGCGTTTATAAATGTCCCCAATAATAGATTTTTTCATAGATATATGTATTTTCCATGTACTGGTACACTAGTACAGACAGCGATCATTTACAATTTTATTATTTGGATAGATAATCGTTGTAAGTATCTGTGGTGTGTGGTCTATATTTTATTTAAACTTATTTAATGGAGTCCAAACATGGAAATATAAAAGGAAGGAAGGTTGTTTTAAATATCGCGTCCTATTTATAAAATAGAACCTATCCTTCCGTAAAAATATAAATTTATATTTTTGAAATTTATAATTGGCAGGGAGAACCGATTCAAGTTAAGTCACTTTGTTCTCCATATATCGCGTAATTTTGAGATAATTTGTGGTGAGTAAGTAAATTGAATGACTATATTTATAATGATTGTTAAAAGAAACAATCAAATAAAGATATATGATATAGACCTATATGTATATGCAGATGTAAGAGTTTTAGATATATCATTGATGACTGAAATTTTTTTTTTTTTTTAAATTCAAATCAAACTAGGTGAAGAGCATTTATTTCATCGTCAAGGTAAAAAATAATATTATTTGTATGATTTATGTTGTTTCAATAAAATTAATTAATTTTTAAATTTCTCGCAAATTAACAAGATTTTGAAGAAAACTTTCCATATTTAGGAAACTTTATATTAAAATATATTTTTTTTAATAAACTTAAACTTTATTCTTGTAAAATCTAAGAATTCACAACAATTGATAGGATTGTTGATTTAATATTATAAAATTATTTATAGGTATAGAATATCGCGAGGATCATTATTATAAAATGAGTCAACAAAAGGATTTCAAATTATACGAAAATTTATTTTATTGTTCAATGAAATGTAAAAAAAATGAACGTCTTTTTTTAGCTTCACACTGTATCCCGCACCCGCATATTACAGGATAGGCAGAAGTATACTACCTAGTGCTAAGGCACTCCATTTCCCACTCTCCGCCGAATTGTGAATAGCGTAATGAGTTTTTTTGCTTTAGTATCGGAGCAAAGAAATTAAGTATGGTTCTAATTAAACCGACCAATAGGAGGCTGAAGCGTCGAGAAGCATCCAATTCGAATGAAATGAATTTTGAAATATTTTGATTTCGATATTCGATATTTCGTTATCAGCGATTCGAGAACATCTCACTACAGTGATTAGTTTCAGTTCTGATTAGTTTCTAAAATCAACTTCCAAAATTATGTTTGGAGGCCAGTCGTGGCACAGTGGTACAAAGTGTGACTGTAAAATCGACTGGTTGTGGGTTCGATTTTCGCTGGAGGAGATGAAATACTTATTAAAAAAAAAATTGATTCACGCTGTATCCCGCACATAGCAGGGTAGGCAGAGGGAACCTAGTGTTAAGACACTCCGTTCCCCACTTTCTGCCGAATTCTGGAGACATTGCGTGTTGAGTGGCAGAACACAACGCCGCGCTTAACCTCGACACCAGAGCGAAGAAATGGAAATATAAATTTAAATAAATAAAATGAAATACTTATTAATGTTTATATTTTCATATTATCCAAACGAGCAATTGAGAACGGAGTGTCTTTACACTCCTTTCTGTCTGTCAACTGTCCGCCTATGTTTAAACCTACTCTAACACCATGCTTTAGCTATGTAGGTACCACAGCGATAAAACTGGAATAATTCCTTGCGAGTGGGAATCGAACTCACAACCGTCGCCGTCTACTATCAGATGCCGTGACGCCATGGCCTCATTATAAATATTAAATATAAACAACTATTTACCTGGTTTTCTCCGCACTCGCCACTGCACCGGCGGCGGCGCCGGGCTACCCGAGCCCGACGAGGCCAGCTTGAGGCCGTCACTACACCTTCTGGGGAAGAAAATAGAAAAATTATTGTAATATATTGCATGTATTTTTTTCTAAATTGATGCACAATGTTAATAAAAATAAATATTATTAAATATAACGATGTATATTTTTAATTATAATCTTTTCCTTTCTACCACATTTGGTTGTTTTTGTTTAATCCCATCTTAAGACGGTATCATATGTAAATTTAACGTATTTCTTCACTTACTTCAATCGAAAATAAAAGTTTTTTTATTAGGTATACTTAAATAATTAAATATTAAAAATAATATTATATTATAGTTATTTAAATTTTTATACAATAAAAAAAAATCAGCTTCGCGCTATATCCCGCACATAGCAGGGTAGGCAGAGGGAACCTTGTGTGTTCCCCACTTTCTGCCAAATTCTGGAGGCATTGCGTGTTGAGTGGCAGAACTCAACGCCGCGCTTAACCTGGACACCAGAGCGAAGAAATGGAAATATAAATTTAAGTTAATATTTCATCTCCTCGAGTGGGAATCGACCCACAACCAGTCGGTTTTACAGTCACACTTCGTGCCGCTGCACCACGACTGGCCATTTTTATACAATAAATTTTAATAATTAAAATATTTCACCACCTATCTACCGTTTAATAGTAATTTTATGTATTATAAAATGTTTACTCTTAAATTTTTCTATAAAATTAAAACAATATTAACACGTTATCGTATGAACATTCATATTTATAATTTAGTATCAGTGCGACATCTGTCGTTATATTAAGAAACTAATAAGTCTTTGCTTTGGAGGCTTGAGGCCGCTTTATGGAAATCACGTGAATCATCAAGTTGACTCACAAATGTAACAGTTACAGAACACACCAATAGATGGCGCTTATCATTTTATCTTAATTCTTATTAAGCATACGGGATTTTATTTTAATTATATCCGTTATAGATAATAACGAACGTTGTGTGAGAAATAAGCTGATGATATAAAGGAAAATGATGGTATCAATGATTTACAGCTCTAAGTCATTACTTATCTTATATTTTTATAGGATTAAAAGATAAATCAAAAGAAACAACACATAACAAAGTTCATACAGTTGATGTCAATAAGAACTTGATAAGCACGTCTATATAATCGATAGAAAATGTAAATATTTGTTGAACAGTATCAAATCGCGGTCTAATCGCTACACAACGCAGTCACCCATGAACAAAACTCATAAGATAAGAGCATATACAAATATAATGTTGTTTGAAAATATAACAGCAATTTACACTTATTAAACTAAACAAAGAAATAACTGAATTGAAGTAAATAAATATCACATGAACTACGTTTGTAAAGTGTGAATAGAAACGGTAGTTATTTCTTAATGCGCAGAATATTCTGTGGACGACACAGAAAGGAAATATAAGGAAATATAGTTAAGGTATTTCTTTGTTTTTAATATGTTTTTCTTTTGTTTGTTTTGTAATTGGAATATATTAATAATTATACTAAAAATATATTCTTATATTTTCCATATATTGTGTAATAGAGTAAAAAATTATGACAGTGATTTATAGAAAACGTATAAACATTTGAACGTAGTGAGATTTGTCCAATTCATTCCAATCCTTGGACGGTTTTTAATAGGCGCGGGTTCAATTTCCACTATGTTCAAAGATTTATACGTTTTCAAAAAAAAAGTATTGTATTGAGGCCAGTCGTGGCGCAGCGGCACGAAGTGTGACTGTAAAACCGACTGGTTGTGGGTTCGATCCCCACTCGAGGAGATGAAATATTTACTTAAATTTATATTTCCAATTTTTCGCTCTGGTGTCGAGGTTAAGCGCAGCGTTGAGTTCTGCCCCTCAACACGCAATGCCTCCAGAATTTGGCAGAAAGCGGGGAACGGAGTGCCTTAACACTAAGTTCCCTCTGCCTACCCTGCTGTGTGCGGAATACAGCGTGAAGCTGATTTGATTTTGATTTTGAAGTATTATATTCTCCTAAGTTTGGAATGATACTTTAAATACGTTATTAAAAAAATTACGTTGTCTAATTTCCCCTAATATTGAGATTAAAAGGAAAATGATAGGTTGAAGTTCAAACGAGCTGGTCTGTTAGTCTGTATTGAGTTCGAAAATAAATTATATCATGCAGATTTAGCATGGTGATTTTCCTGTTTTGTACACTATGGTCTTAGGCCCATATTTATATGCTGCTGTAAACTCTGAGATCGATCTTGAGATATAATAAAGCGGAACAGTTTGTTTGTTTGCTTAAACGATAAGATATCTGGAACTACTGGTAAATAATACTCTATGATTGAAAACGGCATTTCAAGATTGATCTCAGTGATTTATAAATACATAAATACGGGTTTTACTATTGGCTTCCTAATAAATACATAGATAAAAGAAAATCAAAATCAGCTTCACGCTGTACCCGCACACAGCAGGGTAGGCAGAGGGAACCTAGTGTTAAGACTGTTCTCCGACCGACTCCGTTGCCCACTTTCAGCCTTATTCTGGAGGCATTGCGTGTTGAGTGGCGGAATTCAACGCCGCGCTTTGCCTAGACCAGACCAGAGCGAAGAAACGGAAATATAAATTTAAATTAATATTTCATTTCCCCGAGTCCACTACCAGTCGATTTTACTTTGAGCCCCTGCGCCACGACTGGCCGTTTTATTTATTTAAATATATAGATAAATAAAAAAAAATATATAGAACATTTTAATGTTGAATTATTCAAATTTAAAATTCACTATATCCTAATAATTCAAATGAAACATTGTAAAGTCAATAGTTAGCCAAGTGTATGTAAGCCAAATGCATGGTTTATAAATAGATGAGTAAACATATTAAAGAAGCATTGGAATGTAAACAAAATATCGAGAACATTTAACATATCATCCTTCAGGAACTGACTGGGCTGCAGCCAAGACCTCCGTGGATTTAAGGATCCCCCACTAAAGACAATAAATAATATGGTGAAATAAAAAATTGAGACCAGTCGTGGCGCAAAGGCAAAAACGTGTGTATATAACGCAATAGGTTGTGGATTCGAGTCCCACTCGATGAAATGATGTATTTAATGTTCTCTTGCTAATATATGCACTCAACACATAATTCTTCAATATGCGGGATAAATAAAGAAATACTGATAGTTTTCAGAGCTAAAAAAATTGCCTTTACAAAGGATAATCCCCATAGGACTCTCTTAGATAGTGTGCAAAATAGAGATGCAGTAACAGCTTGTGACAATTTGTCTGTTATGACTGTTTTATTTTAAGCTATGACTGTTTTAAAACTTACTAAGATATGTGTACATGAAGATGTTATATATACAGTGTGTTTTGGTCATCACCACTTTAAACGAAACCACAATTTTAAATACTCTATAAAAAACTTAATACAAAAGAGATTTTTTCAAAAATGAAAAAGTAATTTTTTAAACAGAATAATTAACTTAACAATAACTAATATTATCGTTAACATTATATCTTATAAATAATTAACATTATCGTTATAAAATAAAACGCCATTTGTCAAGTATGACGCACGCAGACACAAACCTATCAAGTAGTCTTGATATAACGCACACGCGTCATTCACGAAATCGAGTCGTAGGTAATGGCGGCGATGTTGAATTGGGCAAAATAGAACGAGAGCTATCTCTTTCTCGTTCTGGTATGATTTTGAGAATGAAAAGTAGCTGATCGGCAACGCTCAGTAGTATTTTTGTAGTAGTAGGTGTTTATGTTATTCGTAACTGCGTCACACGAAATATGGTATGAATAAACATCGTGAAATAAAAAAAAAATTGTACATCTAAACTGTTGAGGTATCTTGATTAATTTCTTCAGATATGGTTATAAATATAAAGGAGCGCAGACGCTTCCACCCTGTATATATGTAACAAGTAATGTTAGAGGCCGGTCGTGGCGCAGCGGCACGAGGTGTGACTGCAAAACCGACTGGTTGTGGGTTCGATCCCCACTCGAGGAGATGAAATATTTACTTAAATTTATATTTCCATTTCTTCGCTCTGG
>DWQW01011311.1:0-11526 GCA_018249695.1 Heliconius erato demophoon
CAGCCAGCAACATTGCCGCGCCATTTGAACGCATCTGTACTCGATGCAGGACTCGCCCTGTGGCATCCCTCCAATCTATTCTACCATTGGACCAGCAACATGCAAGTTTATCTCCAGACCATTGAAGAGAAATCGCGTTTTGTTTAGACTACAATTGTAATTGTTTATAAAAGCATAATTTATCTTCTTAATAGTAATGTTTTATTTTATTTTCACGCTGTATATAGCGGGAAAGGAAGAGGAAATCTGAAAAAGTAATGTTAAGACACTCTGTTCCCCATAAGAACGTGTTGAGGGGCAGAACTTAACGCAGTGCTTTGCCTCGTTACTAGATTGAGTAAATGAAAACATTAAATATTTCCCCTTTATGGGAATCGATCCCACAACAGTAACGTTTACAGTCGCACGCTTGTGCCCTTACGCCACGACGGCCTTGTCTGTATGTAATATTATAAATATGAATGTTTGTTAGAAGTTCTACAATTTTTCATAAAACTACTTAACGGATTTATTTAAAACATAACAGTGTCTAGCTTATAATATAACATTATATAAGTTTAAGCGTGCGAAGGCTCGCTTAGATCGCAAATATAAACTAAGTAATTTTGTAATTGTAGGCCTAAAACTGACCTTAACCCTCCACAATCGAATGCCTTCTTCATAAATCCCTATAGTTCCGTTTGCTAAACCATATGCAAATCTTACTTCACTTATTTGAGATAAACAAATGACAGGACCGGTTTCAGCAAGCTCCATAATAAATTGATTGTTCTTTAAAACTTTTATATAAGAATCTTCACAACCAATAAGTAGCTTAAAAAACACATTCATCAAAAGTATTACATATACATCCGTGTTATTAATATTTAAATATAACCATAAATTAAACGAGAATAAATGAGATTTACCTCATTTTCGCCATCTTTATCAAAATCAAAAGCAATCATTGAGCAGACTTTTCCACTGACTACGTTCCAAAATATTTCATCTCCTTGAGAATTAAGAGCTAGAACAGAGCTATTGCCGCCGACAAGTACCAACAATTCATTGTGTTTGCCGAAATGACTTACTATAATAACATTCACACCATCTGGAGCTTCTTTGAAAAATAGATCAGAGTTGTCATGAACGTCGTAAGCTGAAATTATTAATTGTTAATCGTAACTATTATCTATCTATATATATAAAAGGACTTGTGCTGACTGACTGAGGTAAGACGCACGCAGAGCCGTAACCGCTGATGGTAGAAACGAGAAATTTGGGCAGATGTTTATTTTCATATTCTGGACATCCACTAAGAAGGGAATTTCAAAAATTTTAACCCTAAAGGGATGAAATAGGGGTTGAAAGTTTGTATGGAAAAAAAAAATTATCTGCACCGATTTTTATAAAATTTGTAATTCAGACTCTTAAAAATATTTCATTAAACACGTGTTTCATGGTTTTTAAGAATACACCACCTAAGGGTTCAAATAAGGGGTTGAAAGTTTATATGGAAATTTTTTTAAGTTGCCACCGATTTTAATAAAAATTTAATTAAATTCTGACTGTTAAAAATATTTTATTGAACACGTGTTCGGTGGTTTTTTTAGAATTCACTCCTAATAAGCGGGCGAAGCCGCATGCGACCTCTAGTTCCATAGATAAATACGCTATATTTAGCTTAAATATATTGAGAGAAATACCTAAAATTTGCGTTGGGGAACCAATGAGAAGAATATCTCTGTTACAATCAGGCTTTATTGGACCGGCAGCTAAAGCTATTACAGCTTGACTGAGATTTAATTCCGAAACCTCCCCATGAGCTTGTGAACGTTGAGCTCTGCCGCTTACTACTCCTCCGTGAGGATGGTGTATTATAATCTGATGAGAAAATTGAATTAAAAAAATTTAATTGCTTAATAATTATCGCATAATATAAGTAAACAACGAACTCAATTATTAGAAGTATGTCCATATATATGCATGTTTTATGGCTAATGTCCATATATATGCCTAAATAAGATTGTTATGGTTAAGGTAAAATTAAAGAAGAAAATTTAATTTCTGACGAAGGCAAAAATATCGGAGTTGAACTCCATTTTTCAGCACGCAATACCTCGAAATATTCGGCGAAAGTGGATAACGGAGTGTCTTAACACTAGGATGTACACAGAATATAGCGTGAACCTAATTTTTTAAAAAAATATAAATCTGTTAACAATTCCATTACTTTATCATATCCAGCTGAAGCTGTGAGACATGAATGTGTGCCATCATATTTTGCAATGGTTACAATACCAGGCGTAACTTTATGATTTAATTCAAATTTAAACACTGGTTGTGCATTGGATGGTTGCATTTTAAAATATTATGTGTTATTTTGTATTTACTAGAACTTTAAATTTAACTCTAATACGTTGTGATGATACGTCGTCATAGTAACTAACGTTAAGTAATATTGAATTTAATTCATTTACAGGAATTCATTTTTAGGCTTACAATTATGATATATATTTTAAAATATGACAAAACAATAATGATGTACTTATAATGTCATAAGATAGAAGATATGAATAAACAACATTATAAATATACTCCATTTTTTATCAATACATGCATCCGAACGTCCATTTATATACCATACTTTCCAAGTTACAATACTCCAGGCAATGTGAAATTTTAAGAGGATGGATAGAAGTTTGTTCCACCTTTACGTACAAATTACTGAACGGAATATAATGAAACTTAATAATAATATAACTTAGTCGCTAATCTACTTATATATGATGTAGGTACTTATTTGTTTCTTCACCTATCGCCAGTTTAGGCAAACTGCTTTTAACAGTTCAATCCCATACTATATTTTTATAAACATATTTTTAATTAATTATGATAGTACGGAGTCTAATTATGGCTTACTCTAATCTCCAACTACCACATCGGCATCAATTAAGTAATAAAATTTTATACCTCTAATTCATAATATATGTCTTAATAAATATAATATGAACTAACTAACAAAATTATTTAAATTTGAATTCAATTTGAAAATATTATGAAGTATATATATTTTTTTTAAAAGAGCGGGACTTATAAATAAAAATTCTAAAAACAATTAAACTACGGCAGGTGTTAAAACTTCAACGTGACATTTGTCAATTTGAAATATGTCAACTCAATTGACAAAAATTTTGATTCACTACTTATCCTACCAACAGACAGATTACACTAAATTTTGTTCTTAAATACGGAAATCACTGTGGATACATATTAAGAATTTTCTCGTTCATTTTTAAATAGTATGTTTTAAGTGTTTATATCTATACAAATGGGAAGTGAGTTGAATATAGAGACGACAGGATCCAGGTTAGTATTTAAATAAATTTTATTGAAACAAAAATCACATATTGCGCAATTTGTTCTATTGTTATTATTTTAATTATTTCATTATCAATTTAGCTGCTTCTATAACCATTATAATTTGTAGATTTGCAGATCATTCTAAATCTTAATTCACCTGTAATGCCGGGACTTATTTCGTGGTTTTGTACTTGGATCCTATATACATTTTCACTTTTTCATCATATCATTTATGGCACTTTGAGGTAATGATAGACAATTTTATTCATCATGCTTGTAGTCTCAATTACAATGGTGCATTTATATCTTAAACATATAGTATGTTTAAGTTTAGTAGTTTTGGATTACATCATTATGATCTTAATTGCTTCTTTTATATATTTTATATAAATATGTTTTTTATATATTAATAATAACTCTGAAATATTTTTATATAAACATTGTTAAAGTTGCTGAACACTCCTAAAATATTTTTTTTTAATTTATAGACATATTTTTATTATTTTATGGATTTTCAGATTTAATATTTTTTTTTAATCAAGGGCCAATGGGATTTGACAAGCAAGTTGTTTGTTAATTTCTTTTAGTTTGCTGTTTTGTTTTATGATTATTATTTAATTACACATAACATACATGAAAGCATTTTAATTGTTAATACATAATAAAATAATACTTTATAGTGTAACTGATAATACTCAAGTAATAGTTTCATAATTAATTTCATTGTGCCTTATCTTAACTTTTATTAATTTCAATATTATTTTAACTATCATGTATGTAACATGATAGCAGTTATTGCATTAATGGAATTTCAAATTTATTTATATTGTTATTGTTAAATTTATTTATTTTATTTATAGTGTATTAGTTTGAGGAAATGTTATTTTCTAATAAAGTGTTTGGCATGTTTTTTGCTCCCTAATTGTTTTGTGTTTATATATTTCCTATTTCTGAATTTCAGTTCTCTAGCCAGAATATGGATTGGAAATGTTGTTTCCTTTATGTGGAAGTAAGATTCATTTTAATTGATGATTCTTCACATATGCTTCTTTAACATTTAATAGTTTTGTTTTCAGTTTGAGCTTATTAGGTGTTTATTTTTCATCTTATTTCATGCCTGTTTGGTTGTTCTTATATTATTTACATTGTTCAGATTGGATAGTTTAATTATATATTTTTGTGTGCTTGCTTTCGGAAATATTGTCATTATTTCTAATTCTAATTTTGTAATTTTCATTTTGTAATTAACTCTTTTATTCAAATGTGCTATATAGCAATTTAATGACTAATATATTTCTTTTCATTAAAGTAATTAAGTTTTATGTTTTTTAATTTTAATTATTTTGCAGTTGGACCGGAGGCTGGTTCAGCTGGTCTCGTCAGTCAGATGTGATGCTACGCAATATTGAGCAAACTATTCTGTCTTGTAAGTACATTCATTACTAGTGCAACATAAGAAATGCTTTATAAGAAATTAAATTTTTTATATGGATATACATAAGACATAAGATACAAGAGATGCGATTAGCATTGTTTGAAGATCATATTTCTATAATCAAGACAATCATTTCCATTCTATAAACCTGAGTTGAAATAGGTTTGTGCAGGTAAGGCATGCAACTGTAATGTGACAGGTTGTGGGTTTGATTCCCATTGAGGAAATGAAATATTTAATACTCTCATATCTTTGCTCTGGTAAGGAGGCAACCGGCAAAGTGCAGCGTTGTGTGCTGCCACTAACACAATGCCTTCGGAATTCGACAGAAAGTTAGCAAGGGAAGTGTCTTAAGTTCCTAGGTGCCTGGGAACTAAAAAAGAAACATGAAATAAAATACTGTAATACAATTCAATGTGATAGTAAATCGAGCTGTTCCTATTATTTCATATCTTTGAAATTTGATATTACATTCCCTCTTTCACAATTTAAATTGAATTTCAAAAGAAAGACCAGGAATTGAACCATGGCATTTGCCAGATGTTACCACTGTGCTGTTCTGGCCAATGTGAATGTTGATATCTAAAATGTTAAATATTTTACAAAATTACGATATGAGAGTCAAATAATTTTCAAGAATCTCAACATAATCAGCCAAAAAAATAAAGAGGTCAGTCGTGGCTCAGGGGCACAAAGTGTGACTGTAAATCCGGCTGGTTGTGGGTTTGATCCCCACTCGAGGAGATGAAATATTCACTTAAATTTATATTTCCATTTTCTTTGCTCTGGTGCTGGACAGAGTGTCTTAACACTAGGTTCCCTCTGCCTACCCTGCTTTGTGCCTGATACAGCGTGAAGTTTATTTAATTTAAATTATTTTTTTATTTTAAAATAATGATAGATATTTTAACTTAAACATACGCTTTGATTTTGCTACTTTTATCACATTTTAATTCAAATAATTTATGTCTTATTTTAATTTAACTAACCAGTCTTAAATATTTTTTTGTAACTAGAGTAAATTGTAGGTTAAGCCATCATTAAATGCTTATGAAATCGAAATAGAATATTATATTAAACAACGGTTTTTAGATAAAAACGTATAATTCATCGCATCAAGCGTTATCAAAGTACGATTAAATATATTGCTGCAATCATATGACGCTATCAATGTTCGTGTCCCCTTCGTTCCGGGATGCGAGTTGTTGATACTTATCTTCTATATATCGTATATTTGTATATATCGATTAATATTATTTACTAATTAAGTGTGATTTAAGCCGTTCACGAGATAGGCGTGCACAAACTAAAAATATATATTTTTTAAAACATATAATTTTAGTTCTTTATTTTAATAATACACAATATAAAATCTGAATATTAATTTTTAAATATACCTTCCATCAGAACTTATTCGACAGAAATCACAAATCTTTATTCTATTAATATATCAAAGTTTTACTTTGCGTAACCAGTTTCAGTATAATTGATTTAATTTGAAGTGAACTTTAATATGCGGTCTAAGATTACAACAGAAATTACTAGGTTTTTGCACGAAGAGTATGTATGTATGATTCATCAAAATTCTGCCTGTCAGTGCTTATAATTTTTAGCTTAGTCACTGTTATTTAGACATGACATTTGGGGCTGTATGAAGATTGAATTTTTTAAAATTATATTACACTGTCATCTAAAAAGATTTTTATTGATCTACATATATTATCTAATAATTCCTAACTATATCCGTAAAGGCCATACCTATCGCAAACCATTCGGCCGTGTCCAAGGACTTGCGCGAACAAACCGATAGACAGACAAAAAGTTAATAGCTACTGTAGTTTTGGTAGAGTACAAAAGAGATTATAAAAATTTAATGACAAATTGTAGTTTAAAATCATATAGAGTCAACAGTGATTCAGTAGTATTTGAATGAATATACTTATTTATGGAACTGGGAGAGTAAAGATATTTTTTGCTTATTGCTATATCCCGCATATAATGTTAAAACACTCCGTCTCCTAACATTTTGTCCGTTTTGTTTACCTCCAGCGGAAATCAAACCCACGACCGTCGCCTACAATTAGATTTAAGATAGTGAGCTATAATAATATTATTTTATTTTATATTATTTTATTTTATTATATTATTTTATTTCCGACCTTGACAGTCACTGTTGTTTTTGCGGAAATTATTTTTATCAATATTGTTAAACAAAATATGTAGGTACTAGATAGCGATACCGATATGATTTCGCAACAAGGTTATCTCTAAATTAACCTTTACCCCCCGGTCGCACGGCGATTTTTTGTAGTACGACAAAAAGTAGTTTCAATAGAACAAATGCATTCGCGTGGATACGTTCACACGGAAATGATTTTGACCCCCCGTTCGCACGGGAGCCAAAAAGTAGCGGCGTAAAAACCCGGCAAAAGAGTTTTTTTTTCGCGTACAATTTGCCTGTTCGTACGAACGATTTTAAATCACTTTTTTGCCGTCTTAACCTAGTGTTAAGCCACTCCGTTCCTCACTTTCCGCCGAATTCTAGAGAGATTGCGTGCTGAGTGGCGTTACTTAACACCGCTCTTTGCCTCGACACCAGAGCGAAGAAATGATAATAAGAATGTAAATAAATATTTCATTTCCCCGAGTGGAGATCGAACCCATAACGGTCGCGTTACGGTCACACAATTGTGCCACTGCGCCACGATTTTTATAAATGGCCCCATTTTTATATTAAATTTGTATTAAAAAGTAATTTTTTAGATATTATATGTTGGAAAAGACAAGAAAAAGAATAATGAATAGTTCATTTGTTACAATTTTTTGTAAATTTAATGTAATTAGAATTTTATTTTAGAAATAAAGATTTTATATTATAATTATTATAAATGCCTTAAATTAATATTGATGATTTTTTTTGTAAATTATTTTTTTTTAAGAATTGTATTTAGATAATAATTAATTGGAAAAAAAAGAAAAAAGGGGAAAAATATTTAAAAAAAAAGAAAATAAAAACAACTCTAGACGCGAACAAAGGACTTCTGCTCGTGAGAACTAGCTCCCCAGTTGAACTATTATAACTACAAAAAATTGTAAAATTTACCTTTGTATTCTAATGTTTTTTTCTAGCCGTTTTAATTCTTTAAAAACATTGATATAATGTCAAATAACATCCTTTTCCAAAAATGACACCTCGCTGGATAGATTCGATCAAAAATCTAATTATTGGAGCCGATTTCGTGATTCAGATTAGAATTGTTTGCCTTCGCGGGGAATTACAGAAGTGTCAAAATAGGTAAATTGACGCGATATAAAATCTCTTTAGCCGGGTTTTACGCCGCTACTTTTTGTCTCCCGTGTGAACGAGGGGTCAGACTTTGTAACTTTCTTCAGATACCATTGGGGCTAGACATGGCGCAGTGGCAAAAGGCAAAGCGCGGCGTTGAGTTCCGCCACTCAACATGCAATGCCTCCAGATTTCGGCGGAAATTGCGGAGCGTAGTGTCTTAACACCCCTCCCTCTGCCTAACCTACTTCATGTGGGATACAGCGTGAAGCAAAAAAAAAAAACTACCGTAGATAAAGAGATTATCGTAGTTGTCATATATTTTATCTTACGAGTCAATATAATAAATATAAATAACACATGTGGTGAAAAATTAATGGGTTTTTTTAATAAAAAGCTTTTGTAGCTATGCTTCTGCCATAATTTAATAAATAACTGTATTGAAAATACGTTTAATCGTTCTTTATTGATAAAACATTTCTCAAAGTAGCATTTTAAATATTTAATTATTCTTATCCGAGAACCGGGTGTTTTTACCTCACTGCGGCGATTTAGACTTCGCCGCAGTGAGGTAAAGACACACACATAATATATGAGGGTTATGTTTTTAACGCGTAAGTTTGTTCGAGGTCCGTCCTTTTGTTCCCTTATAACTGTTAAACCAGTGTGCCGATATTAATAAATGGACGTCATTAGATGCTTTGGGATGGCGAAAGTGTGTCGGAACTGGATATACCTATATACAATTCTTTTATACACTCGGTTTTTCTATTTTGTTTATAATTGACTTGTAGCACTAGGTTCTCTGTTTTCTCTGTTATAAAAGGACGAATGCGTGAAGCTAAAAAATATTAATATAAAAATATATTCTTGTCTGCCTGATCAGCACATCTACCAATTTTAAGGTCGGATATTCGTTGAATTATAAGTTATAATAACTTCACATTTATCGTCATTACGTTACTTCATATCGTATCAAAACATTATTATCTAGATAACATATTTTCTCCTTGACACAGGATTTCGATGAAATCAAAATAAGACAGTGCTGTCTTATTTTTATTATATCGTATCTAATATTGCACGCATATTTGTCACCAGAGGCCAGTCGTGTCGTCGCGCAGCGGCACAAAGTGTGACTGTAAAACCGACTGGTTGTGGGTTCGATCCACAGTCGAAGAGACGAAATATTTACTTAAATGTATAGTTCCATTTCTTCTCTCTGGTGTCGAGGTTAAGCACGGCCTTGAGTTCTGCCACTCAACACGCAATGCCTCCAGAATTCGGCAGAAAGTGTGGAACGGAGTATCTTAACACTAGGTTCCCTCTGCCTACCCTGCTGTGTGCGGGATACAGCGTGAAGCTGATTTATATTTGTCACAAATACATTACAGACGTATTATATATTTTTTAAATAATAATTATTATTGATCACATCTTATTATAATTTTTTTTCTATTTTGATGTTTTAGGTGTAAAGACAGCCTATAAGCGTTTCTACGTAGATATTGGGTCCGTAGTGGGCCAATGCGACAAAATATGGACAATTTCGCTGAACGACGAGTCCCCAAAGACACCTTTGGTCTTGTTACACGGAATGGCTGCGGGAGTGGCACTGTGGTGCCCTAACTTGGACGCCTTTGCCGCGACTCGACCGGTGTACGCTCTTGATTTGTTAGGTATGTATTGAAGTTGATATAACGATTCTAATTGGATTTTAAAGAGAAAATGTCTGTTTTATTAATATAACAAGGAAGTTTTGGATTCGATTTTCATTTAGAAAATAGTTATATTTAAAATATTTTCTACCTAGACCAAGTAGTTTCCTCCACCCTCGTTTGCGCGGATATAGAATTCCGTTTTATCCGTTCTTGTAGGAATTTCGAAAAAAAATTTTTTATCTAAGCTTAGAAAAAAAATACAAAAAAACTTTTATATTTATTTTTTTTTATTGTAAAGATTTGAATCCTCTTAGTTTTTTTTATTAGTGTGACTTTAAAAATGATAAGAATACTTATTTAAATATGAACCTCCCATCAGGATTTGGTCGCAGTTCCCGACCAAAGTTCGCAACAGACGCCGAGAAGGTTGAAGCTCAATGGGTGGAGTCGATAGAAGAGTGGAGGCGCGAGGTCAAGATCAAGGAGTTTGTACTACTGGGGCACAGTTTAGGCGGATTCATTGCCAGTGCTTACGCTTTGAAATATCCTGAAAGGTGAATATCTTATTTTTATTGTGTTTATATTTATAATACATAATTATTATTGTTGTTTCATATTAATAAATGCCAATACACATTCTAGTTTATTTCATAATTCCAGAATTAGATTACTTTTATCTTTTTATTGTTTGAACTAATTCTGAAATCAGCTTGAAATTTTTATAAAATAAATTAAGTTTTATAAAATCGTTTTTTTTATATAAAAAATATTTCTAGCATTACCATTATAATTGAAAAACATTATTTCACAGAGTACGCCACCTCATCCTCGCAGATCCTTGGGGCTTTCCGGAAAAACCCTCGAACATATATGAAAAATTTCAAACTCCTTTTTGGATTAGAGTAGTCGCTACTGCTTTACAGCCATTAAATCCCCTTTGGGCTGTTAGAGCGGCGGGACCGGCGGGAAAATGGCTGGTTAGCAAGACGAGACCAGATATTTCCAGAAAATATCAGATTTATGTGCCCAACGCTGAAACTGTTATACCTGAGTACCTGTATCAATGTAATTCACAGACACCTAGGTAAGAGGTTAAATTACTTTTTTTAAAATACTTGTTTGCTATAGATAGGGGTTTTCTTAAATATATTTTGTATCTTTTTTTTTCGCCGTTAATTAATTATGGCATATAAATCTTATATGATTCATATATACGTCTTTGTATGTAAATGTCCCCTAATAAAAAGTAGTTTTATATTATGATTTCCCAGGAATATTTAAAAAAAGTGCAAATATACGATTGTTGCAGCAAAAGAGGAATATATGCATATTTTTATATTCCTTTTTTGCTGAGTATTTGTTTTTATCTTGATACTAATAATTAATATATAAAATATTATGTAGTATTTTAACCGACTTCTGTAAGAAAAGGAGGTTATCAATTAAGACTGTATTGTTTATATTTGTTACCTCGGAACTTTTGACTGGGTGAAAATATTTCGATGATTCTTGTTTACTTGAAAGCTGGTACTTCCTGTATGGTTCCATTTTATTTTGGTCCATTTCTGACAATGGTATCCATAAGAAAATTAAATAAGTCTTAACTTTGCATTAAGTAAGTGCGTGACAAATAGACGAATAACACAATATCAAGCCAAACGATTTTAACGATTATTTTTTTTATTGGAAAGGATACATTTCAAGGATTATTTGATAAAAGTTTGGTTAGGTTCTGATTATGGGATCTGGTTATTTTTTTTTTGTTAAAAATATTTTAATTTTTTAAGTGATACAGTTAAGTC
>DWQW01011312.1:0-11525 GCA_018249695.1 Heliconius erato demophoon
CTGAGAAATACTCTACATAATGGTGAAAACCGCATCAAAATCCGTTGGGTGGTTTAGAAGAAGATAACGTAGAAAGGCCAGACAGAGAAAAAAATCGTTCTTATTTTATAAGATATAGAGATAAATACTTGTTGGAATATTTGAAAAGTTCTTTGTTGAGTAGATATTTGAATAGTTCTTAGTTGACTTAGCGTCGGAGGTTATGTATGAAAATGTCGACAGTGGACGAAGTGAAAGAGATATGCAGAGACTGTAGCGGTTCGCGCTCTCTGGCCACCTTAGTTAAATGCCATTATAGTAATTTGGAGTTACTAATGATACTCTAAATTCATCAATATCGGTTTGATAAAGGTACATAAATTAGGTATGTGTTACTTTTTTCCAGGTCGAAAAAGAGTTCAAAAGATCGCAATTTTCAGAAATTTTGCCTGCTAGAGAAGGCAAAATGAAAAAAAAGTGAAAATGAAGAAAAAAAAAGCTAACAAGACAATCTTCACAAAAAATCCAATTCGTCAAATGAATGCAATAACAAAATTCGAGGCATCCGCTCATTTTAACTTAAAAATGACCCTTCCGCTAAGTTATTCGGACTCAACATTCTCATCGTGCTTCCGCAAAGAAATAACAAAATTAAATATTTCTTAAAAATTCCAAAAAAAAAAAATCGACGAGAATGCAAATTATTTGTTCATAAAGTGACTTATTCTTTGACGGATGAATATCCTAGTCAGATTTGCACGTGTCAGCCGAATCGGAGCCTAGCAAATAAAATGAATGGTGCCGGCGGCAACGGTAGAAAATTGGAATGGTTATTTTGGCTGTTTTTTAATGTTTGGCGCGGCTCGGCGTGTTCGTTCTGAACGCGATAGGATTCAGCGCCGCCGGCTACCGGCTTACCTGCGTCCGTTTGACACAAATCAGTAAATAGGAATAAGCGATTGGTCATTTCGAATTTATCTCATTTTGGAGGGTAGTTTGATTTTTTTTTGTAGGGGGATGTCAGTGTACTGGCTTTGTGGGGTTTTTGGATGTATGAATATGAATTTGGCTTAGGCGAAAATCTATCAATACTTGATGATTGTATGGTACATAATACAAATAACAGAACGTAATGATTGCCCCTTATAAACATTTTTTCTTTTACTAAGAGACTTGACATATATAGATAGAATCGATCTATTAGTACAAGGGTATATGTTTCAAATATGAAAAGAGAAGATCCTCTCTAGTGTCTTTCTCTCTCTCCATTTTTGTCACAACTAGAGATATTGCGTGTTTATTGGCATAACTCAACGCCGCGTTTTGTGTTTCCCGCGTAGTGTAATGGAAATAATTCGGTCTCAATGGGGAAGAACGTAACGAATACTACTGAGCTTACTGTCATATACTTTCTCACTGTGCCGCCAACATACAAATGTTTACTACACATACTCTGTACATCTACAAAATATATTCGTAAAGTAAAATAGGATTCGTTCTAACCTAATGCTTCGAAAATATTCAAGTGATTGGGGACTATGGGTTGCAGATTGAATTTGCTTGCCCCAGAGAATAAGAAATGTGGTCAAGGATTTAGATCCGCTGATATTGAATACGATTTTAATTCCAATATCTTGGATATATAATATTAAAGGCCGTCGTGGGGTAGTGGCGTAGGATTTGACTTTAAAAACTTTGGTTGTGGGTTCTGCTCCCACTGAAAGACTTTCTAATTAAACTTAACACAATGTTTCCAAACTTATCCTGATATTTGCTGGATACAACGTTAAAATTATGATATCAAAACTTAGAAGTATAACTAGCAGAAACTTAGGAAAAAAATATATTTAAAGATTTTTCCTGTAATCTATACTTCTATACTTGTATATAAAAAGGAGAGATTTGTATGTGTGCATGTTTGTAGCGAATAAACACAAAAATACTGAACCGATTTTTATAATTCTATCAGCATTAAAAAGTTACATTATTAGTGAATTACAAAGGAATTTAAATATTTAATATTTTCATTGTTAAGTATAAAGTGTCTTAAGTTATACTTTTTTATTTCCAAAACTATCAAAAATTCTTATAGAAAATACTTTAATGTAAACAAGGTACTAAAACTTTAATATTAATAGTCTTTATAAGTACCTACACTACAGACACACAAATATAAAAACACGGATGCTTTCTTGAATTCGCATCCCGATCGCAATTCGCAGGCGAAGTCGCGATCGGGATGCTAGTATATTTAAAACCCGAATCCATTACGCCGTATTCATATAAAATAAATCATTATTAAACTACACAATAGAAACAAAGCTGGTATATATGTAAACAAAACAGTGGTCACGTGGGTGTAACCTACTACGATGTCAAAGAGGTTCCAACTACGCCTTTAAACAGGAATATCGGAAATACCTTTGCCGATGATATCTACAGGTCACTCGCTAACAGCCTCACTATAGTTACATATTGGTAGCAAAAATGCTTTGTCTATAACAAGGAAAAGGTACAAATAAAGGCCAGTATTGAGTGGCGAAATTTAACTCTGCGCTTTGTCTTCTTGGAAAAGCAAAGAAACAAAAATTTAACACCCCGACTGGGAATCGAAGCCACAACCATCTCGTTTAGACATACGCTGCTCTGCTACACCACGACGATAATTTTAACTTTTCTTACCTTTTAAATAAAATATATAACAAAGTAACATTACAACAAGAACCAAACGGCAGCTGAAATTTAACTTATATATAGCCCTTCATATACTCCTAGCATAGCGTAGCTTCATATGAGAATGCATTAACAAATTGAATGTGTTTCACATCTTCACTGTCCCCGTCCCGAGAGGTCTGAGTGGTAAGACTTATGAAACGTACCTGTTATTTTGCTGAATTTGGTAATAAAGGCGAACTCTGGAGAGAATACAATGGTTATATTTAAATACTTGTTATGTACAGTTGGTTCTTTGATATAATATAGCCGGTGTGGTGCAGTGGGACAGTAATAATAATAATTATAATGTTTATTTAGTTCAATTTTTTGTATAACAATAACATTTTTTAACGATAACAGCTGCAGTAGTACAATACTGTGTCGCACAGTGTATCTGTACATGCAACGATTGTGGGTTCTAATTCATATCTGGGGCAATAATTTTTTTTAATTTTCATTGTGTTGGACACGTGACAAAGACGTTGGGTCCCACCTCTCAAAATGCTGTCTCGTAAATTATGCAGAAAGTATTGAAGAGAGTGTCTTAAAACTAAGTTTTTAATGCCCACGACGTGTAACTCATACAGTAATTTGAAGTATACAGCGTAAAGCTAAAAAAGATCAGAGAATAACTACTGCTGCTCACTCTGCTACAAACGAAAGAAGCGTGAAGTTAAAATTATTGAACACTAATTATTCTAGTATTATCTTCTATCAGACCTTTAAATTTACCAAAAAATAGTCCAACTATTAAGCATTCCTTTTCTTATACCTTCACTCTGTATCCCGTATACAAATATAGAACAATAAGCTATTGAAACCTAGTGCTAAGACATTCCATTCTCTACTTTCCGCCCTACCAATTCCTAATCTCCCTTTTTTCATAATATTGCATGTTAAGTGGCGGAGCTCAACGCCGCAGTTTATCTTGTATAGCAAAGGAAATGAAAATAATAATTAATTCGCTCAAATCCACAACAAAAGCGACATGATTTCACATGCTCACGTAAAATAAAGGCGTTTAGTTCATTTTTTAATAGAAGTGTTAGTCGAAATTGAGTAAACCTTGAGAGTAGATTGATCTCACCGTACGTGCTCGTGCATTTTGGTAATCGTGAACATGAAGTGGAATTCTAGGTTGAATGTTAGACATATATTGTTAGATCTTGTTTGAGGTATTGAGCTAGTACATTAGGTTAAAATTACTATATATTCTTTTTTATTTTAGTCTTAATAATTTTTTTTGGCCAGACGTATAAAACACAGGCTTAATTCGATACTATGATATTGTAGTAAGGCTGTTGTAACATTAGCTTGACACCGACTTCAAAATTATAAAATCTTTTTATTATTTTTTTTTGTTTAACGAAAACAAAGTACGTTTTACATTATGTAAAATTATTTTTAACTTTTTAGTTTGTTGTTTGAAGTTGGTTTGTCTTTTTGTTAAAAAATATTTTATTTTACGATTTTAAGTGATGGGTTAAAAGGATGCTTCTCAAGTTAGTGGTTGTCCTATGTAAGACTTCAATCTCAATTAGGTATTATTGTGCATGCTAACATTTTGGCATATTGACAAAAACATATATAAAAAATATTCGGACGAATTGGGAATCTCCCCCTTTTTTGACATCGGTTGAAAATGAGAACAAATTCTTTTTTAAGTTGGTTGAAAAGAAATGCAACAATGAGGAATCTTACTTCTGACACCAATTTTAACAATGTTTTTCCTTGGAACTATTACAGATATTTATATTTTTTACCAAAAAAAAAAACAAGTTTGTTGTTCAATTTCAACCGGATCTTATAATTAGAACCTAACCAAACTATCCTTGAAGTGTGTCCTTTCATATAAAAAATATCAGAGTCGGTTGACGTGATATTGAGTTATTCGTCATTTTGTCGCGCACATACTTAATGCAAATTTAAGAATTATATGATTTTCTCATAGGTACTATTGTCAGAAATAGATAAAAAAAAGACATCAAAATCGGTTCACCCAGTCAAAAGTTCTGAGGTAATAAACATAAAAAAAGTAACTCGAATTGATAACCTCCTTTCTTATAGAAGTCAGTTAAAAAAAAACAATCCATATTTTTTTTATAAAGCAAAACACAAAAGTCAAAACAATATCCGATTATAATCATCAATAGTATTTGTAGAGTCCTTACATTACGCTCGAATCATCCTTAGGGGCTGTTTTCCCCCATTTGGCATCCACAACGTCACTTTATGGCACTAAACTGTGTATATTTTTATTATTCACGATAATACGCGTTACATTAGCGTGTTCCTCTTTTTTTCCGTTTTTCCTTTGTTTTCTGTATTTCCTAATACTATTATTTTGTTATCAATATACGATTTGATGTTAAATATTAATAATATAATGTGATGGGTAATGATAAAGCCTATTTTGTTTTTGTTTGTTTGAATTATAAATCAGTTTATCTGATTATATGTTTTTCTTTGGGGCCAGTCGTGGCTCAGGGGCAGAATCGTGTGACTATGAACGGGGCTGGTTGGAGGTTTGATTCCTACCTGAGGAATCAAAATATTTCATTTTTAATTTTTTCGCTCTAGTGTCGAGTCAAAGCTAGTATTAAGTGGATTTCGTGGACAATTTTTTTAGCTTTACGCTCTATTCCCTATGAAGCAGCGTCGGCAGTGGGAACCTAGTAGTTAAGACACTCCGTTTTTTATGCACCGCCCATATTTTGAGACATTGCTCTTTGATCTGCCAAGCTTACTGCCGTGTTTTGTTTTGTCACAAAAACGAGGAAATTATTTTTTTTCCACCGAGTGGGAATCAAATTCCAATCATCGCGCTTACAGGTGCAGATCTACTGTACTATGACGACTCCCATCACGCTATATATATACTCATATATTACATATATGAAATGAAACAAATTTTTACAAACATTTACATTTTCTAATAAATGAAGCAGTCTTTTAAAACTGACGCTCGAAACGCTGTACGCTATTCTATAGTCATGTCAAAGAACTTATTGTGTGAACGAATATGGACGAGAGAATGTAAAAAAGTGCATAGGAGTATCGTACCTTCACCAGAGACCATGGCTCAATGTAAAAAAGAAATGTTAAGGTCCAAAATATAATAGAAGATACTATTTTAAAATTTATTTTGTTAAATTGTTTTAAATTTAACAGCTTCATGCTGTAATTGGGATTGTTTCCCGTTTTTCATAAAATGTATGGTCAACAGTGCGCTTTGTATGTTATCTGAGAGATGAAATAAAATATTTCATGTCTTCGAGTAGGAATCGAAACTACAACCATCGTGTTTAGTCATACGTTGTGCTATTGCGCCGCGATGCAGTTATAATTTTTTTTTTAGCTTCACGCTGTATACACGCTATAAAACACTCCGTTCCTTATTTTCCATCCAATTCTGGAGGCATTGCGTGTTGAGTGGTTAAGCACGTCGACCACCAGAGCGAGTAAACCATAAATTTTAATATTTCATTTCCTCGAGTAGGTATCGAAATCACAACTTGTCGCGTTTATAAACGCATGCCTGCACCCCTGTGCCATGACTAGCCTCAAATCAACATATTTTTTATCACTTTCTCATAATATCTTCCTTCTCTAGCTATGATATACAATACATACATACATCTACTTCGCATCTAGCATTACACGCTAATTAATTGGTAATCCGTATACAAAGCAAATCAATTAAGGCTCTATAATTACGAAGGAGACAGTAGGGCTACCGGATGAGCTGTTTTCCAAATATCTATGGAGCTTTGTGAGCTATACTAGTTGTCAATCGCGATTTTGTCACTTATATTTATAACTTATTAGTTAAAATAATTTATTTTATATTTTTACTTCCAAAGGCTTATATAGAATGTAAGATAACAGATTTTTTCTCCAGAAATTGCCGGAAAGTAGGGAACGGAAGTGTCTTAATGGGAACGGAGTCTCCCAGATTTAACAGTAGGCTCCCAGATTTTCTCTGCCTACCCTGCTATGAGCGGGAGTTCATAAAAGTTTTTTTTTTAAATTCTTTTATTATATAGTACTACCAATACAACTCAAAAAAAAACAATTCCAACCAGTGGCTTCTATGAACGAGCCTCATTGGACCACCTATTCTGTTTATAATATTTAATACTTACATATATCTATTTTTCTATAAGATATAGATAGATATGTGGATAATATGTATTACACAATTTCCATTGCTCAATTGATATCAGATTATAATCGATATATGAGGGGAGGTAATTGATTGGCAATTAGCTACTATTGTTACCAATAAGATAATGTTGCTACTACTCATACAAGTATATAGTATTAAGGTATTAAATTAAATGTTAAGGGTGTTATGGTGTAGTTGTAAATTTTATATATTTATAATTTTATTTTCATTTTAATGTTGTATTCTTAATATTGGAGGGTAGTGAAGTGTCTAGTGTCAAGAATGTCCGTTCTCCGTTCGCCTCGTTTGGACAAATTACTTTACGATGAATCCCTCATCATTGTAGGTGTAGGTAAAGGAAAAGTGAGACCGTCATTTTAAGACACTCAGTTCTAATTAAGACACTTCCGTTCTCCACTTTTGGCCGAATCGTGGAGGTATTGTCTGTTGAGCAGCAGAACTCAATGCCGCTCTTTGTCTCGTTACCAGAGCGATAAAAAAATATTGAACTTATATGGGAATTGAAGTCACAACCAGTAGCGTTCTCAGTCGCACACTTCAGCTCCTGCGTCACGACCGACTCCATATATAATTTAGATATAATATGTTATCATATTATCAAAACTTATATAAAATTTATAATAAAAAATATACAATATTTAACACAAGGATAAGTTTACAGTAAAAGCTTGAAATTGCAAGAGATAATAGCACGTTGTTCATACAGACATAATATATCTTGCTTTGTCCTGCTGTATGTGGAGACGGGGGACGACAGCGGCATACTGATGTGCTAGTTTTAAAATTTATTACTGAGCCTCGGGTGAGGATCTGTCGATGTCTTTGTCGATATTCGTTTTAGTGTATTTCATACGGGTTTTTTTATTTGAACTATTATATACTAATGGATACCCGTGACTTCACTTTCGTAAAATAATTATAATTTTAAATCATAATATAGATCATATAAATTTTAACTTAAAAAATAGTATGAAGAGGTTCATGACAGTGGACGAGGCGAAAGAGGTATGTAGAGACCGTAGCGTTTGGCGCTCCGTTCTCTCTGACTACCCCGCAAGGGATAAAGCGTGAAGCTAAGTTAAGTTAAGTTAAGTTAAAAAATAGTTTTTTCCTATTGCCGTATGTATATCATTCTATAAGTTACTTAAACAAATATTATGAAATAACTGTATTGGTTTAGCACTACTTAACATTTTATTTACTCGATATTTTACTATTTTCATAATTTGAAATATAGTATACTACATCATAAATTGAATATAAAATAATGAAAGCTGTAATTTATCACTATGTAAGACAGAATAAAAATATATATAATCATAGCTCGATAAAATATATACTTTTCTTTCAAATATATCATACAAACCGAATTTATAGTAAGTAAAAATGCTATCAAACTAAGTTATCGACAGTGGGCTACGACTCTATCGCATTGCCAGCGGTGAATAAGGAATAATGAGTTTTCTTTTGCAACGCCACCTGACTTCTGGTCTTTGCGACGCCGCGACTCACTAAATAAGATTAAAATATAGATATATATCTTTTTTACTGTGACCCTGTACGTTTTACCCCGTTCTCATCATCCACTTCCTTTTGAAGTCTACGATGTTTGTCGATCTTCAAGTGTTTAACCCATTGCAAGTTTCTTTTATCAAGATTAAGACCGTTTCATTTTTGTTTACTCCAAGAAATCGCTGGAAAAAGTAAATAGATTCAGAAGGATACCATCAAAGTATTCAGAATTGCCTTATAATTCATTTTTATAAAGCTTTCGGCTTTTCATTTCGTGTAATATTGTGTTGATAAATAAATGTTTTACATGAAGTAACGCCACAAAGACGTTTGTGGATGTTGTTTTTTTAGCTTTTTCTTTCATCCCTCATCTGATGTTGATGTTTGGTTGGAATTTTTTCTGCTAATTTAGGGTAAACGTAAAGTAGTATGGTAAAATGTTCAATATTTTGTAAACGGATTCTTATTTGAACATGTAAAGACATTTATTTTAAAAACTTCAGTGTTTTTAATGTACTTTTTGTACATTAAATATATATATCATATAAAAATAGCTTATAATATGCTATTCGCTGAATAAATTTGTTTAGTAAATTCTTACGTGATTTCTATTAATTTTAGTAGGCAATAAAACAATAAATGAAATCAACAATACCCATGTAAATAAACACTATAATAATATAACCACAACCAAGAATTTATAAAATTACAACCATAATTAGTAATAAGTTACCCGATAATTTTAGTTTAGTTTATTTTTTTTTAGCTTCAGGCTGTATCCCGCAAATAGCCGGGTAGCAAACCTTTAAATTGAATGGCGGAACTCAACGCCTCTATACTTGACCGAGAAATGTAAGATATTAAAAATTAACCTGAATTAAAATCGACCTCACAACCGACGCGTTTACAGTCATACCTTTGTGCCACCAGGTCACTACGGCCTCAAAAGTAACTACAACTTTAACGTCATATACTATTTTTTTTCATATTATTAGTCAACCCCATAATAAAGGCTTACATTAGGCCCCTATAAGCCTATTTATAAACTACCTCGGTTCTAATATTTTAACTAAATCGCGGCAATCACGGTTCATTCTGATTTATCGATGCGAGGATTAAAGTCGTAATGGGGTTCATTCAGTTCTGTAATACCAACCATTCATAGGCCGTCTAATGAATTATAGTTGTTTTGCGAAGAACTGTCGTCAAAGTGGATTTGGTTATTAAAGGTTTAGCAATTTTTAAGGTTTAGCAATTTTTGGCCTATAGGCAAGCCGTGGCGCAGGGGGCATAAAGTGCGACCGGTTGTGCGTTCGATCTCTACTCGGGGAAATGTAATATTTATTTACTCCCGCACATTGCAGGCAGACGGAGCCTAGTGTTGAGACACTGTTGAGACAGTTGAGTCACCACTTTCTGCCGAATTCTGGAGGCATTGCTTGTTGAGTGGCAGAACTCAACGCCGCGCTTGTCCTAGATACCAAAGCAAAGTCATGGAAATATAAATTTAAGTAAATATTTCATCTGTTCGAGTGGGGATCGAACCCAAAACCAGTCGGTTTTACAGTCACACTTTGTGCCCCTGCGCCATGACTGGCCTCAATATTAATAGAAATATTTATTTAAAAATTTATATTTTTATTTATTCATTCTGTTGACAAGGCAAAGCGCGGCTTTGACTTCCGCCAGTCAACAAGTAATGTCTTCGGAATTCATCGAATAGTGTGGAAATGTCTTAATAGTATGTTGCTTCTGCCTATCCTGTTGTACGCGAGATACAGCGTAAAGACGATATATTTTTTAAAAATTTTAATTATATATTTCATGGGATAATGTATATTTGTGAAAGAAACATTGTGTGTTGAGTGGTGGGATCTAACGCCGCGGTTAGTTTATGTAGTGATCGTAACTCAAATAAAACAGACATTTTAGACTTCTTATAGACTAGACGTCTATCTTCTTCTATAGAATAGAAGTCTATTCTAATATTGATTTATAATATATTTTGATAGTGTTAGAAAAATATTTTCTTTAAACATAATAAGTCATTTTTAAACATTTTAAAGTGCTATCCCTTATTTAGGAAAGAAAAATATTTATTAAGAAAACGTATAATTGGCTCTTGGCGTGTCTCTTAGACGGTTAGTAAAGAGGCGCGGGTTCAAATCCACTTACTAACTAACTACTAGCTAATTCGACGGAAAGTGGGGAACGCAGGTGTCTTAACACTAGGTTTGCCTCTACCAACCCTATTTGCATGATACAGTGTATGTATAATATAATATTTAAGTATTTTCTATACATAGTAATCTATAACAAGACAACACTGTAATACTTTAAAAATAATAACATTATATCGTTTTCCTTTCACAATCCGTCGCGACACCGACCATTTATAAACTATTTGTATGCAGCCAGCGCTCACCTCACTTTTCTTACTTCTAGATGCCTTCCACAATTCCTGTAGTGGTATTGAAATTAATGATTATGTTTTTTCTTTACAATGTATTTGTAGTGATATTGTTTTATATATTCTTATGTATGTGCATTATTTTTTACCTTCACACATTGATTTGCGGGGTTAAGTCCCGCCGCTCAACACGCAATGCTTCGAAAATTCAATGGAAAGAGGTGGACAGAGTGTAGTTACATTACGTTCCCTATACCTACACTGCTATACGCGAATATTAATTTTAATCATTCCTCTGAACGGAGACCGAACCAACAATCCTCGTGTTTACTTACAACAAAACGTTGTCTCACTGCACCTTAATGGCATTATAAATTAAATCTTGATTATTATTAATTTTAAAAAACATAATTTTTCAATATATTTTTTTTACTTTATTTGTTTTATTTTAATCTGTCTTAAAAAAAGTCTTTGCCACTCCAAAGCTATTAAAATTGAACGTTCAACACAAATTGAAATTAAAATTTAATTTCAGCAAATGAAACGATAAAGATGATTTAGAAAGGTATTTTTTTACACCTCACACTCATTTGGTCGTTTCACAGTAAAATTTTCCTAAGATTTCAAAAAATAATCACGTTCTTTATTATTTTTTTCTCACTTTTCGCCTATTTTTTGAGATATTGCGTGTTGAGTAGTGCAATTTAACGCTGTGCTTTG
>DWQW01011313.1:0-11524 GCA_018249695.1 Heliconius erato demophoon
CCGAATTTTGGAGGCATTGCGTGTTGAGTGGCAGAACTCAACGCCGCGCTTTGCCTCGACACCAGAGCGAAGAAATGGAAATATAAATTTAAGTAAATATTTCATCTCCTCGAGTGGGGATCGAACCGACAACCAGTCGGTTTTACAGTCACACTTTATGCCACTGCGCCACGACTGGCCTCAAAATAATTTAAAGAAATAATTTAAAGTTTAAAAACTAAACGAAACTGTTGCGTTAACGTATCTTGTTACTGAGTCAAAAGTTTTACACTGGATTCTGTGTTTCGACCGAGAGTGTCTTATATTGGTATGTGTGGGAACGTAAAGGACCGCGGCCGCAGCTATCCGGGATGTGGCGAGTGGCAACAGCGTGTATCGCTCGAGCGCACACCGTCCGCTAACAATTCTTCTTCTCTTCTTAGTCTGATAGCTATATTAAATAAAAAATAAATATGTATTGTAGTCTCTATATCATTTTTTTATTATGCAAGAATATTAACTTTTCTATTTATAAAATTTTTATTATTAACTTTTGAAAATTAGCCGTAATAAATACCTATATTCTTCCATTTGAAAGTATGCAATTATGATGTTTTTATTATTAATTTATTCTTATCGTTTTACTTAAATTTTGTAATAATTTTTAGTCTTATATTTTTTATGCTCTGTAACATCTGTTCCATTTTCAAATTTATTAAAAAAATGAGAGCACGTATTCCTTTTAAAGAAGCCATAGGAGTTGGGTTCAATGCTCTATAACATTGAGAAAGATTACTAAATGGTGTCAATTACCATATTTGAAGTTGAAGAATTTCTATTAAAATATAAAATGGTCACTCAATTTACATCTATTATTTTATGTCATAACTCTCCGTTAGCAATAGCACAGCGGTTAATAATTCTGAAGATATTTATTACGTTAGAAAGTCAGCATACTTTATCAGTATAGCAATTCAATCAATCAATCAGCTTCACGCTGTATCCAGCACACAGCAGGATAGGCATAGGGAACCTAGTGTTAAGACACTCCGTTCCCAACTTTCTGCCAAATTCTGGAGGCATTGCGTGTTGAGTGGCAGAACTCAACGCCGCACTTAACCTCGACACCAGAGCGAAAAAATGGAAATATAAAGTTAAGTAAATATTTCATCTCCTCGAGTGGGGATCGAACCCACAACCAGTCGGTTTTTACACTCACACCTCGTGCCGCTGCGCCTGACGACTGGCCTCTCATCACTATAGCAGTATAGTTTGAATGATTCAATTACATCGCAAGATATTTAATATTTTTTATAATTTGTTAGTAGTTACCTGGAAAGGCTAAATCTCACTACTTTCCTACATTCGTATATATGATCGCGTTGCGTAAGTTTTGCTTAGTATTTTGTAAACAAAATATTGCGTGTACACGCTTAAAATTGTTTGTAAATACTCTAAAAACTTCTCAACTATAAATATTTAAAATGCTTTATGTAAAACAAACGTGTAATATATGCGCAATAACTTTTTTTTTTAGTTACAAGAAGCTCTTCTGGCCTTATGTTTTAAAAATGTTTGATAAATTTAGGAGTTTTTGCAGACTAAATATTTATTGCTCTGGAAGCTCTATAAAGATACCGCTGCCGCATATGAATCATAACCAAAGCGGCACGAGAGCAGTTTACATTTGCACGACTACACCGATATTGGTATTTAATTGCTATACGTTTTGATATAAATTAAGTATACCTGTCGGATAAATTGCAACTTTAAAAAAAATACTACGAGGTCAAACGTGGGGCAGGGTCACAAGCGTGTGATTGTAAACGTGACAAATTGTGGGGGTTCGATTCCCGCCCGAGGAAATGTGATATTTAATATTTTCATTTCTTCGTTCTGGCGTAGAGGCGATGCGCGTCGTTGAGTTCCGCCGTTCAACACTCAATGTGGCAAGAATTCAGTGGAAATAAGGAGTGGAGTGTCTTAATACTACTGCTACTTAACACTAGCTACATGCGGAATACACTGGGAAGCTGAAAAAAAAACTAGTATCATAAATATTTAAAATATCGTTTTTATATAAACGTATATGACGTATGGCTAAATTATTTGGCAAATAATATTATTTATAGTCTCTACATTCCATACTATATTATAATCAACAATGAAAAGTCACAACCACGAGGAAAAATAGACTTATCTATGCAATATTTGATTTGTTTAATATTATCGTATTAAATGAAAGATTCTTATAAAAGAGCTAACGAAATAAAATGAAAATATACTTAATAGATTTTTTTAAAAAAATGCTACATGTAAATTGCCATCTTTAATGAAAGTAACGAACGATCGTAAATTTTAATTCATCACATAAAAATGATCCATTGCTGTGATCAAGCGAGGAGTGTCACGTGCGTATATTTATCTGGCGACGACAGCACGGCCAGGCACAGCTCAGGCGCCGCCTAGCTCACCCGGTGGTCTCCGCGGGGCGGGGTCGGCGCGGCCACTCGCGGCAGCCGCCTCCGCCTCTCCCGCACCCTCGCCCGCGCCCGCGCCGCTTATCGACGCATCTCCAACCTAACCTCACTTACGTCACGCCACTGTGAAATCGTGTGACAGGTTTAAGATATTGTATTAGTTTAATGGCCATTGGGGTCAGGATTCCCATTGCTTCAAATTAAAACGATATACGTAATTTTCTAAATTCTTCAAATGGTTTATGCGTGAGAAATGGGCTAACACGTGACGGAGAGACAGATAGAAAGATAATATACTAAAAAAGATGATTTCACTAAATTTGTATATACTATTTCGTCGACTTAATATATGTATATAAATATATATGCTACGCTACAGACGGAAATGACTACAGTCATCCTGTATGAGCATAAAAAAAATGATTGCCTTGAGAGAAGTGTGCAAAAAAAGCAAAGGTGGCCGACACCTATTCAATGATTCGTATGATGTGTTCAGCTAACAACAAACAGTACGTCTACAAAGAGTGCCTGACTTTGAACGAAATCTAATTTATGTGGTTATTGTGAAATATGATCGGGACTCTACATCGTTTTGTGAACGATATCGACCGAATTTGTCGGTCGGTTACACAACAAATCAAATTTTAACAAGCTCTCGTAAGCGTTACCATAAGCTTTGCAATAAGCCGACGACTCTGGTCATTAAAGCGTGTGATTGTAGCGTCTTCTTTAATTGTTCAAAATAATAAGCTTCGGTAAAGTTACATCGCTTAATGCTCACCTTTTTTGCTATCTTTACAACACTTTCCGTTGAGAAAGAGGCGCGAACACCACGTTGGTTTAGCATACAGATTTATCGTTTTCATAGTGTTCCTTAGCACGTAAAGGTAGAGTTTTTGTAGGTGAAAGATTAACCACAGGTACAGTTTAAGCTGGATCAGGATTAAAATAAATACTATTATATAATAAACAAATAAAGCTACAGCGAGCCCAACGCTGGCCATTTTTCTGCATCTATTTTTTACAAACAATGGACTAAAAACTTACCAAAAAGGATTGATTTTTTTATGCTTATTTAGGTTAAACTTAACGTGTTTCCTTGAATTTTTATTTATACCTACTATAAGTAAATAATGCACATTTCTTATATTGGATTTTCACATAATCTAACAAAGGAATTACCTGAACGGAACAACGTTTTGTGGTGTACAGATAACCTTCGGACTGAGAACAAGAAAGCGACTGCGATTCTCTTTTGTTTTGTATCTTATCGGATTTTAATTACCAGTATAGAGAAATCTCGTTATTCTTTACGAGATATAAGGCTTGCTAAGAAATTTAATTTGTTTATTTAATCCTTTGTTATTTTAAAATATATATTGTTTTAAAACAATATTAATTATGCATATGAGGCTGTTGTGGCGCTGTGTCAATTGCGTTTGACAGTAAATGCTGCGGTTGTGGGTTCGATTGCGATTCGAGGGAATGAATTGTTTAATATTCTCGCTCTAGTAATATGGCAAAGCGGGGTGTTGAGGTCCACCAATCAAAGTACAATGACTTGAAAATGCTGTGAAAAGTGGGAAACTTCGTGTCTAACACTAGGTTGACACGCAAATTATGCATAATAAAAAGAGCCAATACTTAAGAGACACAGTTTCATGTAAATAAAAAGTTATTAGGTATTTTGTAACCTTAAAAAATAAGAAATAAATTATATAAATTAAATTTACAATTTTAACATTTCAGAATCATCAGTGGGAACGGGTGCTGGTTGCTTCCCTTCTGGATCTATGATCCATACGGAAGATGGCCCTCGCGATATTGCCACACTTAAAGTAGGAGATGCTGTGCTCGCTGCTGATGATACAGGAAAAATGATATATTCAGAGGTACATATATTGTCATTTCGAAAATTTCAATAGAAATTATACAATTTTAACTTTTAATAAGTTTTGTGGTTGTTAAAAATATTTATAGTTTATGTACTAATCTATTTTTCTACAGCTTATTACAAGCTATTATATCTTAAGTATTTTTAATTTCAGGTCCTCACATTCATTGACCGAGATGAGAACGCAACACGTCAATTCGTTGAAATAACCGCCGAGAATGGTGTGGTCATCACTGCGACACCATCTCATCTTCTATTGCTGGCGGCTGCTGATGCCTGGCGGGACGTATTTGCTGCCAATGTACAAATAGGAGACGTCCTCCTTACTAGGGGACAAAGCAGCGTGATGCGGCCATCAAAAGTAGTAAAGACAAGACTGGTTTCGAAGAAAGGTGTATTTGCTCCTTTAACAAAATCTGGAACTATAATAGTCGATGATGCTTTAGCTTCTTGCTACGCCCTGGTCCATAGTCACTATTTAGCCCACGTTGCAATGGCTCCTTTAAGATGGGCGTCCAGCTGGAGCAACTCAAAGATAGTGCCTCGCGGCGTACATTGGTACGCTAACACCCTTTATAACATAGGTGACTTCGTTCTGCCTTCATCGTACAGATATCGCTAATCATATAGAAAAAGTGTTCGTGTGATGAACGGATGGACAAATATTATAGTTATTTGTGAAAATTATGCACGCAGGACGTGCGAAACGTTGAACATTTTTGTATATATAAAAAGGTTGTAAATAATATCGTGAACATGGCGCTCGTGGTTATTGTAAATAGATCTGGAATATTGTAGTTCTCTTATGTTAGACTCTGCTATAATTATCGTTGACGAGACCCTGTCTATTTATTTAGTAGTTTTAGAGAGTGACTTTGCAAAATCTACATATTAATAATAATTAATTAGATAGGTTACATACATATATTTGTAAATTGTGTCGGTATTGTTATTCTGCACAATGCAGAAATAATTATCTGTATGCGCTTATTCGTATAATTTTAAGTACTTGTATAGATAATATAAGCAATTTATTAGTAAATCTAAATTATCGCTCTTTGGCTATTATTTACTTTTTATTTAAGTCTCTTGTGACACAAAATTCTATTAAATTACATACTGCCAAATAATCTTTTTTCACTATTCTAGTAACTTGACATTCCAAGACACTCATCTTTTTTACGTACTAACTAACATTTTACAAAAGCAATGAAATTGTGATCTTGGTACCAACAACAGTGCCTTAAGATTTTTTTTATTTATTGTTATATTATATAGGCTAGTTCTCTATTTAAAAATTGACAATTACAATCGAATCTTATATTCTTTTTTTTTTAATTTATTCAGCTGTATTACTTTAACTTTTTAGTTTATATGCTGAATGCATTATTTATTTTTGTCTTTGTTACTATTATATACTGCTATAATGTACTGCTTACTATTTATTTAGCAACGCTTGTTTTTGTTTACTTATTAACTATTATATTACGCTTTAGAATACGTATTTGTATAACTCATGTCAAATTTATGGAAAAAAAATGCTCTAAATGTATATAAGACTATTAAATTCAATACACATACGTATTATATGTATGTCTGTCTATTGTTCACAATAAATCATTTTTTTCTAAATCATTTGTTGCTTTTTGGCCGCTCTTATTGCCCTGGAAGCATTAAAAACGTTATAAACATTTGGAGCAACCGGATGTAAGTATTTTTTCATTATGACGATAATGAGTTTTCCGAGCTACATTGTGCTATAACCATATAAAATCTTTATGGAGTACTAAAATTGCGTGTTGAAATGACAAGGCTTTTAGTGTCTCCTATCACTTATAGAGTGAAAAATTGAAACTGTTTTGATCGTACAAAGGATCGAGAACTGAACTTTGGGTTCCTATAGTGTGAATTTAGTACAATATTTACTATTTACTAACTTGCATCAGTATTTAGAAATAGATAAAGTAGGGTGGAGATCGATGTTATATGTTATATTAATATACAATTGTAAGAAATCTAATATTAAACGATTTTCAAATTATAATCATGCAGGTTAAACAAACAAATCTGTCCATTATTTACTAAGATAAAATTGTGTGACGTTTTTCTTATGTAAAAGATATTTAAATATTATTAATTAAAAAAAATATATATAAAAGCTTTAACTAATATTTCGATGACTGATGATATATGCCATAAGAACGCCATATTACAAAAAAAATTAAAGGTACCCAGTGCTGTTTTAATTTTGGAACATTATTTTGATACTAGCTGTATGTAAAACACTTGCTTGTATTATAATTTATAATATGGGCTTATTGTATTTATTATAATCTCGTAAAAATACTTGTACACATATACATCATCTTAAGTATTATTATTTAAATGTATTATTAACGTATGAGTAGATTGTGGACAACTTTTTAAATTTTTGGCATACAACCTTGTAATTTATATCAATTTAGACCAGTTTCATGTAATTAATGCGCTTGCATATTATTTATTGATGTTATTTTTGTATTGATATAAAAGTCTTAACTATTCAAGTGAGCAGTTTTATTTCGTAGCCTTGTTAAGTGTGTGTTTTTTTCCTAACATTGAAATTTCCTAACAATTTTCTTCCATATTAATATAAATAAAAGTAAGAAACTATTAGAAAATTGAATTCTAGGGTACCTCTGAGAGTTTAGAGAAGATGAATTTTAGTAAGGCATGATTTACATGAGATATAAGAAACAGAAATTTATATATGCTGTAAACTGCACGATTTTGTCGAGGATGACTTCTAAAGCTTATCTGAACGTTTACCGTTATAATGCGGAAGTACTTACTCAACTATCACAAAATATAGAAAAATATTCAACCTATGAATATACACAGCGAGAAGGTAGCTAAGGTATCACTTTGTATGAAATTTTACTACAAAGGGGAATGAAAAAGATTTAATATTTAAAGTAATTTCAATTACGTCGTTTACTAAGCTGACAATTGGAAAATTTAAAGATGAGGTTGACGTTTGAATAAATAGTCAAATTTATTGTTATAAGATTTAGTACTACATATCTAAAATTTAGTGTTCTGATCAGAACAGTGGTTTGTCTGTTTGTACACAATAATCTCAGAACTACAAAGGAAATTTGAATATATGTTTATTGTAGAGCTATTGAGAATGTAGAACATTTGTTGCATAATCAATTTTAAAAAAGGAAGCACTTAGATGTAATGACATAATAGATTAGCCAAATTATTCGAAATAAGGAAAAGAGCATAAACAAAAAATGTATATAATGCGCACTTTTGTGGACTTATAAATATCAAAGAGCTGGAACAGCTGAAGCAAAGCAAAATCATTAAAATAAGGGTTTAGCTAAAACCTGTGCAGTCTCGTGACTGTTTCTTGTTAATATTTGACATGGAACACTTAAGAGTACTTAAGTTATACCATTACCTAAATATATTTATTGAATAAATCAAATCAAAATATATTTATTGAATAAATCAAATTTAAATAAATCGTGGCGCAGGGCCACAAAGTGTGACTGTAAACCCACTTGTTCCCCACTCGAGGAGATGAAATATTTAGTTAAATTTATATTTCCATTTCTTCGCTCTGATGTCGAGGACAAGCGTGGCGTTGAGTTCTGCCACTCAACACGCAATGCCTCCAGAATACGGCAGAAAGTGGGGAACGGAGTATCTTAACACTAGGTTCCCTCTGCCCAGTGTGCGGGATACAGCGGGAAGCTGATTTAAAAATTGTTAAGTTTAAATAAGCATTTTTCTTATTTTATTTTAAAGAGGTGTTCGAACAATTTCGGTCTAATTATTGATAGCAATGGATGGCAATTGTAAAAGCTGTGGCAGGAAAGTTCACACGATCATAATAAATAACATTTTTTACTGTAAATAAATTAAAATAATGCATTAAGAATTTATATAGACAATGCATTGAGATATTGGAACTTAACTACTTTTTACTAATCATAATTTGCATAATGTAAAAGCTTCTTCAGCTACACTGCTGCCATCTTTTTATATCACATCTTACCGCACCTAGGTCTTATTCGAAAGACTTCAACGCGCTGTCGATACTCTAAAGGGTTAGTGCAGCAAAAGAAAAGTTGTGGATACGTATCCACTTGTAAAATCAAACAGTTGCTGTTATTTATCTGTCAATCAAGCAGATTTACTTCAAACATTAGTAGGTTAAATAATTTTTAACATTTTTAAAGTGTTATTCCACACTTAAGATAAATACTTATTTAGAAAACGTTTAAAAATTTCGACGTAGCTTGATGAAAACGGATGGTATAATAGTAAGCAATTGTAATATAATTCTCAAATCGAACCCACAACCTAGTAATTTTTAAATGATCTGTTATAGTTAAGGTTAAGTTCTTGTAGGTTAGCTTGCTTTTATGATTTTTTATCAGATGTTCTAGATCTTTAATTTTCATATATAAATAGATAATGATCATCGCGCTCGAAAATTTTTGTATAAAACACATTTAAATATTTTTTAAGGTTAGCGGGTTAACTATGGTTCTGCATCAGGTGTGTAAGTTTGCGTAATTAAACATAAAAAATATTAAAATTTGTCCAGTAGTTCTGAAGATGTGGCTAACATGATGATAGATGTGTGTAACAAGTACAAACAGAGAGACAAAAAAGAACTATATTTTTTATATGTGTATCTATGCATTATTTAATTGTGAAAATGTGATAGTTCGTAGAAGCTGTTGGTTTAAAGTTTACACGATTTTTAAACTTTTAATTAACAGCTTCTACAAACGCCCATATTTTCATAAACTTCAGTACGCATTATCACAACCAGGAACACATCCTAATTTATTATAGGTGCGTTAGCTTTAATAGCGTAACTATGTTTTATCTTTTCAGCTGATAGACAGCTAAACATTTAAAATTAAAATATTCTTTTTTAACTGACTTCTGTAAGAAAATGTTATGTTATATTATGTTTGTTACCTCAGAACTTTTAACTGGATGGACGGATTTTGATGATTTTTTTATTTGAAAGCTAGTGCTTCCCGTGCAAGCTAATGCTACAATGTTTAACATAATCAAAGTACGGCTTACTTTATGTAATTTTTTAAAATTTTTAGTCCGTTGTAAGAAGTCAGTTTTTTTTAATAAAAAAAAAATATAATGAATTAAACTTTTAATTAATTTCTAAATTTATTTTCTAAGGTAAATCATTAGTATGAGAGACATATTGGCGATTTATAAATAACAATTTGTATATCAAGTTTATTTGTTTAAACGATGTATAAAACAGAAAATCACATTTTTCGTATCTTCGTAAGAGTTGCGAAAAATTACCCTCACACACTCTCAAGGTAAAGTATGTATGTGGGTGTGTGTTTCTGCACCCAGTACTGTGGGCTGTACCTTGTCTCTCAGTCATTCAGATAGTAAAACATGAGTTTTTTATGTACATACTAGCGACCCACGCGCAGCTTTGCCTGCTAAATGTTATTGTTATACTATAATCTCAAAATATTCACATAAATCGAAGCTGCTATCTCAATTCGCGTGGGAGCCACCACAAACATCTATGAATGGACGTTTGTTTGTTTTGTATATGTTATTAGCGACCCAAACGCGGCTTCGCCCGCTTAATCTTAGTGTCATATTATAAGCAAATTATAAAAAAATCTTTATTTAAATTATAGCATATGTATTATTTTGATGTAGAGTGGTGAAGTAAGCTATAATACTGTAAATTTACATCTAAATACGTTCAATAATTTTCGCGTGGAAATGGGACAAACCCATCCTCACAAACTTTATATTAGTAGGATACTATTATATTTAATGACGTCGTGGCCCAAGTGTATAGGCGGGTTCTATTCTCACACGGTCGAAAGAAATCTATACTTAGATATAAAAAAATCGTGATGGATCGATGTCTGTATATGGAAAATATATAAGAAAGAATGTTATTGGAGAACTTTATTAATGTAATAGAATCTAAGACAATAATTTTAAAAATATGTCTGTTTGTCTGTGCGTTTGTTAATCCTAATCAAGAATCGCCTTAACCGATTTAAATGCAGTTTTCTCTATTGGATTCTGGCAAGCTTTTCTTAACATATAGGGTTGGATTGTTTTATTACAATCAGTTCATAAATAAAAAGTTATATCAATTTAAAGTATTTAAACTCAGCTTCACAATTTTTCAAGCTAATAAAAAAAAAACTCAGCTTCACGCTGTATCCCGAACACAGCGGGGTAGGCAGAGGGAACCTAGAACTTTAAAGTACTTAGTCCAACAAATTTGCTGATTGCTATATTATTGTCTTTAGGTTTCAATTTGTATGATGTTAAAACACACGAGCCTTTTTTACACGATTTAGGATCGGGATCGGAGTTAACACGGAAAAGTTTGCATTACTAACGGTGCTGCAGATTGTAAGGCCAGCCTTGAGGTTGGACTAAAGATGAATATGTCAAACAGGCTGATGACCAATAGTTTACAGCAAATGGTGACAGTACGTTCAGAGGAGATACAATATGTCCTAGAATATATTTACATTATTAGCCATATAGTGTTTTTTCACAAGATAAAGAAGTCGAAAGATGAATAGAAAATGCTTGGAGGAGCTATTGTTCTATGGATGACATCATGAAAGGAGACCTTCCTGGACGTCATTAAAGACGACTGATGGACTCGGTATTTTCCCAGTACTCACGCACGTTGCCCCAACATAGTCTTTCACGAAATCACAGAAGTCTGCCCACTAGGTTTGCCAACGTGCGATGAAATGGAGAATCTTACGTGTTAAATTAATGGATAAAATACAAAACACCGAACTGCACTGAACAAATCCCTGATGTGATTAATAAAGCTGCTACGCTAAAATAGGACTGGACCAGACACGTCTGCCGCTGAGATTGCGAGCCGAGCTGGACCATTACAGTCCTGTCAATAGCACAAAATCAACAAGAGTGGAAGAAATAGAGAGAGATATTTTCCCAACAATGGTACATAGGGAAAAAAAGGATGATGGAAAAACTCTAGATTGTCTTCTTCTTCCTGGCATTAGTCCCGGCTTTTGCCAGGATCTGCCTTCCTACTTAACCTACTCCACTTTGCACGGTCTTTAGCGTCCTCGGTGGTTAGACCATTGGCTCTCATGTCCTGCTTCAC
>DWQW01011314.1:0-11523 GCA_018249695.1 Heliconius erato demophoon
CTTAGTGGATGTCCAGAATATGAAAATAAACATCTGCCCAAATTTCACGTTTCTACCATCAGCGGTTACGGCTCTGCGTGCGTCTTACCTCAGTCAGTCAGCACAAGTCCTTTTATATATATATAGAATATATAGAATAGCATTTTCTTTAAAAGTTTGGTAACAAATCATTCCTTCCTCACTTATTGAATTAAAGAAAATAAAACCCACTAACCTATAAACAAGTATATAAAATGATCTTGAACGATATTTGAATTTACAATCACCATTTATCCGTATATATTTATAATCCACGAAATCTCGAGATATATATCCTGTTATATCAATTTTTACCTTTTGAGGTACGGAACTAAAAAAAGAAAGAAAGAAAAGAAATAACTATTCTTACAAATAAATTATTTTATATTGAATAGAACGATATAATCGCAGAATTTTGATTTGAAGTTCCCAGACAGTATCTTGCAGAAATTAAGTACTTAACTTAAGCTTTAACTTAACTAAATACAGCATAAAATGTAACTTCTACAATTACTATTTTCCAGTACTTTAATCTTGACTATTAAAGAAGAAACCTAAAAGAATGATTTATAATTTGAACATAGTGTCACTACAGTGGAGCAGTGAAACAGTGATTGCAATCTATAGTCGCGATGGTCATTAATTACATTTCCACAAAAGGTTGGTAGAAATGTAGCTATACACGACACGACAGTTGTGGGTTCGATTCTCACTAAGGGATTTTCATTTTTTCGCTCTGGCAATGAGTTAAAGCGAGGTGTTGAATTCCACCATTCAACACACAATGTCTCAATAATTCGGATGGAAGTGGGGACTGAAGTGTTTTAACAATAGGCTCTCTCTGCATATAGTAGGGGCTATATGCGTTATAAAATGTGACGTTGATAAGAAGCATACAGCTGAAAAGTATATTATAAGGACAAAAATAAAATATATTTTACTGACTGATAAAATCTTGTTTCGAAGCTTTTTTTAAATAAAAGCGGTATATTTTCATCTTTTCTGTTTCTTTAGCTGCTTACTTCTTTCTGCCTCTTTGCAGTCATGTCTTGGGAGTCCTCATGCAATTTACGTGACCTTTCTCCAGTATAATCGATACTGTGTTCCCGAAGGTCAACACTCAGCATATATTACAGTGTGTTTACACACGTGACTAGAAAGCGATTAACGGAGTACCTTGACATTAGGTTCTTAGTGGTAAAGCTGAAAAAATATAATACGGTTATAATTCTAAATTTGATCAATGAAAGATCACATACACGTATTCACGATTACTTCGCTTATATGAGCAAAAACATATGGCAACATTACTGTAGACTTTTCTAAAATATCAAACGATTTTTGTTTTTACTACCCACTTAAACCTGGAAAACTTTGAACACGGCGGCGGTTCTTGTTTCTAAAACTTCTTTTACTTCGCAGACAGATTTAACAAGAAAAATGTTTTACAAAGTTCTATATTATGGCTATGGCAAATACTATAATATTTTTATTTTCTCTGTCTTGTCAGATATCGTATGTTTTTTTTCACTGCTTTAAATGTAAATTTCATATATTGGGAGAGACGCGTTAATTATTTTTTCAGTTACACGTTCCTACATATAAGAGAATAAACAAGGAGAGACTAGTATTACGACACTCTGTACCTCACTTTTCACCAAATATTCTATATTTTATAGTAAGTTTTTTTTTTATGGAAAAGGACAAGGCAAACGAGTGTGAGGTTCACTTGATGGTAAGTGACTACCGCCGCCCACGACCCCGTGCAACACCAGAGAAGCTACAGGTGCGTTGCCGGCCTGTAAGGTGGGTTTGGCGCCGGAGCCCGGCATTACCTGATGCGAAACGCAGTGACGTAAAGCCACTACTTCACGCCGGTTTTAAACGCCGGGGGTGGTAATGATCCGGTCGAGTCTTCCCATGCGTGTTGCCATTGCTGGCGACGTGACTCTAAGAATAAGTGAAAGTGAAGAAGAAAAGAAGAAAGAAATTAAGATTTTTTTATTGGTAATCTCAAATACAATAGTGCGGCGTATAGAGGAAATAACTACTGCTATTAATTACTACTACTAACATACTCCAATATTGCTAGATCCGGATTCATTATTACCTGCAACTGAAGTAACTATTTAACAAAACAGTACCTAAATTACATAAGGTACAGTTATGTTAATTGCTAGAGTCTATAATTTGTTATAATTTGGTTACCCTTATAAAAAATTATAACAACAACAAAATTATACAAAATTATAAATAATCACTCTTCAGACTTTAGAAATGCTATTTTCATAGGCCTTTGTGGCGCAGTGGTACAAGCGAGTGACTGTAAATGGGAATCGAACCCACAACCCCCCACGGTTGTGGGTTTGATTCCCATTGGGGAAATGAGATACTTAATTTTCAATTCCTTGCTCTGGTAACGAGGTAAAACGCGATATTGAGTTCCGCCGTTCAACACGCAATGTGTCCAGAATTGTGCGGATATTTAGGAAAGTTCCCAGGTTCCCTCTGCTAACCTGCAAGGTACAGGATAGAGCGTGGAGCTATTTTCACTTCACACCATCATAATGAATTTCCTGATCGGGAATCGAACCCTTAACCTTAGAAATATATACATATAGGCAAAATGAAATGTTGATTGGCGGAACTCAACATTGCACATCGTCTTATTACCAAAGCGAAAAATTGAGAATAATTAATTTTACTAAGGTATTTTTTTTTCAGCTTCAGGCTATATTTCGCATATAGCAGGATAGGCCAAATGTATCTAAGATACTGGGCTCAACTCTGTATCCCAATACTCGGGACTTAACATCGCGCTTTGTCTTGTTACCATAGCGAGGAAATAAAAACAATTTCTTTCACCTCGGGAATAGAATCTATTGAGAATAGGACTGACAACATGCCACTGCGTAATGAGGGCCTTATTAATAAAATTTTTGAACTTGAAAATAAAAATATTTCAGAAGTTCCTCTATAAATTTTTAACTGTCACGATAAGCAGCCTATTTGAAAGTCCACTTTCGCTTCATTAACATACTATTTTTAAAACAAAGAAGCTTACAAAAGCTTTTATCTCTCTGTAAAAACAACATTTGGTGAAATTTTCTTTATTATATAGAGCAAAATGTAAAGTATGATTTGTAATATATATGTTCGTAGTCATTTTAATATAAAATAAAATAAATCATAAATCAACTTCATGCTGTATCCCGTAGACAGCAGGGTAGGCAGGGAACTTAGTGCTAAGACACTCCATTCCCCACTTTCTGCCGAATTCTGGAGGCACTGCGTGTTGAGTAGCAGAACTTAACCTCCACACCAGAGCGAAGAAAGGACATACATATTTAAGTAAATATTTAAATCTCCTCGAGTCGGGGATCGAACCCACAACCAGTCGGTATTACAGTCACACTTCGTGCCGCTGCGCCACGACTGGCCTCATATTTTATGTATATTATTTTAAATTATATTTAAAGTAATTTGGAACCCGTTTATCCGTCACGTCGAACTCAGTTTGTCACCCACTTGCCTGGCACTTAGCCAACGTGAGAAATAAAAAAAATCATCTCTACCCCGTTTTCACGCTCGAAGCTTTAAATAGGATTATGAACAATTAAAATGATATATGAAATGATATTCGCTTTTAAAAACTATTGCAATTTATGGAAAAACTGTAGCCTGCGTTATTATATGACGTAAAATTTGTATCTGCTCATATCATCCGGAGGACGTCATAATAGCAGTGTGAAGGTCTGCAGTATGCTAAATGTAGGCAATGTTTATAGGTTCACATTCAAGTAGTAGTAGGCAGAATATGAGAAACTACCCGTAATGTTAAGATACTCCGTTCTCCATTGTGACACCTCTGTCCGAACTCTCCGCTGTATTTTTGAGAAATTGCGTGTTGATAGGCGAAACTCAATGTCGGCTTTGTCAGATCGACGAATTGATTCAGAGCTAAAAAAGGAAAATATTAAACATTTCATCTCCTCTCATGGGAATCCAACCCATAAAAGTCGTGCTTAGAGTCGCATGGTTTGCCCCTGTGCCACAAGAGCCTCTGTATGTATGTGCTATTATATTTTCGATTGTCAATTTTGATTACAAGTAGTTCAAAGAAAGTTTAAGTTGGGGGAAAGTTTATATGCGACAGTGCGATGTTAAGTGTTAATTAAAGTAACTTATTTCGTTATATCTTTATTAAAGTTATTATTATACTGTAATATAAATTGATTTGAAAATCAAGAATCCATATGGCTTAAAAAAATATGAATAAGACCGGATTGGTTTGGATTGAAATCCAAAAGGCGCGATTTTAAGTCCCACCGCAACTTTTATTTTTTTTTATTTTCCGTTTTAACCTTTTGAGGTACGGAACCCTAAAAAGGAACAAGCCATAATGGCTACAGGAACATTGCGAGTAGGAATGTGCATCTGTGGTTGAAAACCGATATAGTTAACAAATTAAATTCCGCCACTCAACACGCCGTGTTCCAAAAATTAGGAGGAAAGTGGAGAACGAAGTGTGTTAATACTACTATATCCACTATTTGATATGCGGGAAAAATGCGGGTTTTTTATAAAATAATGTACAAACCAAATGTAATAAGCTTTAAATAATAACAGTATTCTATTACCATCAACACTTATGTAAGTGCAAATTCAAGTAAACGTTATTTCTCAAGAAGATTCACCTTACTCTATTTAGTTAATGAATCACTCATTTAACTAATCTATTTCAGTCCGTGAAACGAGGCCGAAGTCTCGACTAAGCAAACTAGAGATCCACCTTTATTGTAATTCAATCTAAAAATATATGGAAAGCTAAGAATCTTACATCAAGAGTGCTGGAACAGTTATAACTTGGCTAAAATGTTTGTTTTTTTCTTTAGCATGACGCCGTATCCCTCACATAACAGGGTAGGCATAGAGGGAACCTGGGAATCTAGGGTTAAGACACTCCGTTCCCATTAAGATACTTTTGTTCCCCATTTACTACCACACTCTCGGAATTGCGTATTGAGTGGAGAAACTTAATGCTGCGCTTTGCCTCAACACCAGATTAAAGAAATGGAAATATTAAATATTTCATTTCCTTGAGTTGGAATCGAACCCTCAACCAGTCGCATTTACAGTGACACAAACTTGTGCGCGTGCACCACGACTGGCCTCAACTTTTAAACAAACGTATTATATAATTTAGTAGTCGATTTTAGAATTAAATCAATATTATAAGAAATATTTAAAAAAAATACTCAATCCTTATTTTATCAAGAGTTTTACCTTTCAAAATTTCTCGGGAAAGGTAATCCTATAATGTCGATGTCATGTCAAAGAAATGTAACGAACCGGTGACATTTTAGTCACGTGGAAAAGGGGACCGAATGAATTTCAAGAAATAGTTGTAGTTTAATGGATATTGATAACTTTGATATGCAATCTACATAATATGTACCATCGTTTCGGGAGAATACATTATTTTCATTGTTCGGTTTAGTAAAAGCACAACATTTTCTGATGAGATTGAAAAGCCTACGAGTATTTATTGCTCTACGAAAATGCCATAATATTCTTTTTATTTCACGCTGTATCCCTTGTATAGCGTGATAGCCAGAGGATACCTTCTAATTAAGACAATCCCCACAATTCCCCACGCATAACTCAATTTTCAAGACATTACGTGTTGAGTGGCGCAATTCAACGCCGCACATTGTCTTATTAACAGAACAAAGAAATAAAAATATTTTTTCAAATCCGCCGCCCATTCTTCACCAAAGCCAATACAGTCTCCTAGCTGAACATCACAAGTTCTATAAAATATTTTAAAATATTCGGAAGCTTTTATAACGGGAAGGAACAAAACAAAAAAAAACGGTAAGGAAACACTGTTGTAGTGCGCGCTAAGTCTTCAACAATTGCCGCTCGATCAAGGGACGTTTCCTTTATGTAAAGCCTTTACTTTTTTTCTCTAAATTGCAAAAAATGGTGAACTCCTTTGATTATTATTAAAGACCGGTTACATGGACTTTTTCTTTCTTTAAATTTAATTATAGATAAGTCAATTTTCTGCTCATTTAAAAATATTTAATTGATCCTCCAATCATCATATACAATGAGAGGTTAATCCACTGCGCCACGATGGCAAATTAATTTATTAATCTAGATCTAGGTTAATTATTATGGCCGTGTACACTCATAATTAATAGATCATTAGTTCAAAACACCAATATGGTTCAATTACGAAATTACGACGTGCCCGATGATAACAGATTTTATTTAAACATAAATTAACTGAGCTTCATGCTGAATCCCTAGCAGTGTAGCCAGAGAGCTACGGTCTATACAGAGGTATACCTCTTCCGCCTCGTCCATTATGTCTTTATACATCCCGTCCGGGGGCCCTCATGCTTTTTATGTATGCCTCCAGTATCTTTGATACTGTGTTTTCGAAAGTCAACCGAGGTTTCTCCCCGGTCCTACTGTTCACAACGCAACATCAATTGAATGATACATCGCTTACTTTTTTTTATACTGCAACAAACAGAACTTATTATTATTATATTTTGTAACATTTTTGATCTCCCACAACATTTTTGATTGGGGTATATTAACCAATTAAATAATTAATAATTACAATCACATAGTCAAGCAATTTTTGGATTGGTATTCTTCAGGAATAATATATGATAACTAGTAACAAGACCTAACTACTAAGTACTCGATGATGATAGAATTTTTTTTATAGTACCAGTCTCCATAAAAAGGAGAATGTGGAAAATAAAAGAAATAATTTGATTAATTTTATTTCTACATATCCTATAAGAAACTGTGATATAACGCCACAGACTGTTAATTTACATTATGACGCTTGAGGCTTAAACTTTAAAGTTCACGTGTCTCTTTAACGATACTTGCTCTATACTTAGTTCAAGAACTAATAATGCTTCTTGCTCCATTTAAAATATTATACAGTATTTATTAGCGTAACATGTGTGAGGAAAAGCGACGGTTGTGAGTTCAGTTCCCATTTGAGTGAATGAAATATTCTCGCTCTGGTAACGAAGCAAAATGCAGCGTTGAGTTCCGTCGCTAAACACGTAATGCCTTGATTATTAGGCGAAAATACGGAACAGAATTATCTCAATGGAAACAGCGTCTTAACACTATGTTCCCTGATTTTCTTCTGCTTTCCCTGCTATGTGCGGATACAGCGAGAAGCCATCTAAAGGCCACTGTAGAGAATAAAGCAGTGTTGGACGGATCTATTTGTACCCGTATGTACGCGATGGTTGTACTTTCAAATACATTATCTTTGGGATCACGCGCAGCTTCGCCCGCGTATTTGCACCCTTACTTCTCAAAACAAAACCACGGGGTGACTTCTCAAAAAAAAACCACGAAACACGTGTTCAATAAATTATTTTTAACACTATGAATTTAAATTTTTATAAAAATCGGTGCCGATTTAAATTTTTTTCCATACAAACTTTCAACCCCAATTTCATCCCTTTAGGGTTAAAATTTTTCAAATTCCCTTCTTAGTGGATGTCCAGAATATGAAAATAAACATCTGCCCAAATTTCACGTTTCTACCATCAGCGGTTACGGCTCTGCGTGCGTCTTACCTCAGTCAGTCAGCACAAGTCATTTTATATATATAGATTATTTTTCGTATTTTTATTTTTGGTAATATACAAAAAAAAATACTTCTCTTCTATTCTAAAAAAATTTCAAAAAACCTTTAAAATTGATATTTATCCGCAAATTATCAAAATTATATTCATATTGCAATTTCACCTAAAATATTGATGTAATAAACCCTTCCATATTACTATAAGGCTCTATAATAGTGTTATAATAAACTAAATTGCCTGCGCGAATATAATAAAAAAATACCTAAATATATTTTCAAATTAGAAAAATGCCAAAGGATTCTATAAAGGGGTATTCACAGGGGTCGAGGATAAAAAGATTGACTATCTGCGTTCTTTTGATTGGCCACCCTACAGTATTGAAACATTATACTTTTCTAACATGGACAGTGCCTCTCAAATATGTTTTACAGATTTACGCTCTTACCCGCGCTGAACTGACTACACTGAGAAAATCTAGTGTTAACATACTTCGTTGTTGAGGCCAATCGTGGCGCAGGGGCAACAAGCGTGCGACTGTAAATGCGACAGGTTGTGTGTGGGTTCGATTACCACTCGCAAAAATGTAATATTTAATAATAATAATATAATACTTTATTGCACAAATAAGAAGAATAATAAAATACAGTACATTATAACAACGATTAACAAGTGTGCAATGGCAGCCTTATCACTAAAAGCGACCTCTTACAGGCAACCAAAAGAAAAACGTAAAGATTACATTTATAAAAGAAAGCAGAATGGTGCAAAAAGTATTAAGAAATATATAAACCAATATATAGTGAATACAAAATTATTTTAAACATACATATATACATACATACATACATGCATATTCATACATACATACATACATACATACATAAACACAACAGTTAAAAATATACACTTATATTATTATATATATACACTTCTAATATTGTCCTTTTATGAATTAAGTTTAAGATAGTACTGTTTAAGACGTCGTTTAAATATCCCAATCGACTGGGAACGTCTTATTTCCAATGGCAGCTCATTCCATAGTTTTACTGTTTTAACAGTAAAAGAGTCACTATAGCATTTCGTGCGGCATAATGGAATTTCAAGGATATAGTTATGGCGGAAACGGAGGTTTTTGGGAATATAGGGTATCTGACCCCAGTAACTTAAAGCGGTCCTTGAGGTAAGATGGTGTAACAGGATTGCAAAGGATGGCATAAAGGAGAGTGAGCGCATGCAAATTACACCTATATTCTATTGTTATTATACAATTATAATTATTATATTTAATAATAAAGTATAATTATTATATTTAATAATAAAGGTTCACAGGTTCTGTCGTGCCCTACTATGTGCGGGATAAAGCGTGAAGCTAAGAAAATGTTACATCAGCTTGAGTAGTGTAACATTTTGATATGCTAACCACCGAAATTGATATAGCGCGCTATTCTTTATTTCTAAACTTTCAAAACATCTGGCAGACAATGGCAACCATAAGATAAGTTTATTTGAATCCGCGATTTATATATGTGAAACGCAAATCCCTTAGAGACATCAACGGTGGTATGTTTTCACGATAACATTTATTTCTTTATTTTATCTTTTCTTGATGAAAAACACCTAAAAACGTGAATGGCCTCAATTTATCTAAGACGATTGTAATATTATTTATATTATTGATTTATATTTCACAATCTTATTTCCTGTTCAATGTTACTTCGCCAGAAGGGCTTGATGGTTTATCATTCTTTATCTTTTTATTATATGTGAGTGTAGCTTCACGCTGTATACGGTATATAGCAGAATAGGTAGAGAGCATATAGTGTCACCACACTTCATTCTTCACTTTCTGTCCGATTTCAAGATATTAAATCTACTAAATAATATAGTGAAATTCTATACAGTCTTAAGATTTTTTCCAATGGCAATATATATGCTATATAATAGCGTTAAGACACTCAGTTTCCCAGTTCCCACTCGGGGGAATGAACTAAACGCTGCGCTTTTACCTGATTGTATTTATAATAGCAAAGTATTAACATTAAAATTTAAAATGTTAAAAAATTGCCGTCTAATTTCTGTGTCTGCTGTAAATAAAAGTTTTCAGTTTTTTGTTTCAGTAAGTTTTCAGCTTAGGTATTTTACATAAAATTATAAAATATAGATACTCGATACTGTTGAGCTTGAAGAAGTGTCTGGGATTTGCGAACACATTGTTCAAACACTCGCCTTCACTTCTCCAGCCCAATATAGCTATTTACCTTAAATTAATAATGTACCATCTTTTAAACATTTCTTTACAATATAAAAGATTATAAAAGTGTTGCCATAGCACGTTTGCTGTGGCATATTACAGATTATTATTATTATCATCGGTACATACACCAAGTTAACACTAATAAGAGAATATACATGAATTCTACCTACGCTAATATTTTTCAAATTATATTCGTAATACATAAATGCCTATTACTTAATATTGTAATAACTTATACGGTTATATAATTTAAAACCTTATTCTTGTGGCTTCTCCAATAACCCAATGTAACCCAAGAATGCTAAGAGACGACTTAAGCTTCTTATCCTTTCTCTTAATTACGTATAAAGCCTTACTGTGTGTCATTTACAGAATATCTTGTAATTATGAATTTTTATAATAATATAATAGTTATTTTTTTTTTTTTTATGGAAAAGGACAAGGCAAACGAGCGTTCGGGTCACCTGATGGTAAGTGATTACCGCCGCCCACGACCCCGTGCAACACCAGAGGAGCTACAGGTGCGTTGCCGGCCTTTAAGGGAGATAGACGCGCTTTTTGAAGGTACCCAAGTCATATCGACCTGGAAACACTGCCGCGGGTAGGGCATTCCACAGTTCCGCGGAGCGTGGAAGGAAGTTCCTACGAAACCGCACAGTAGTGGATTGCCACGTATCCAGGTGGTGTGGATGATATTTCAGCTTATATCGTTAAATTATATTGAATTTTTTATTTTTTTAAATAAAATTATAAATATGACTCTGTCGTGACGCAGCGGCACAGCTTCTGACTGTAAACGTGACTGTTGTGAATTCAATTCGCACTAGGGGGAGTAATTATAGGGGGGATTCATATTATTCGTTAATAGTATAGTTATAAAGTACATACGAAAAAGAGATTCAATAAAAATACTGCACATAATAATTAAAAATACAATACATAATTCTTAAAGTAAAACAAAAGAAATATTAAATTTCAATTTACTAAAAGTATCTTACGTATGATACAGGCTTTTTTTTAATAAATTGCTATTTTTTTTTTCAATTTTAACCATCCCTTACGTTGCTATATGCTGTGAGGAGTGCCATACCTTTTTTCTACAGAAGATATTAGAAACTTTATTACTGTCATGTTAAGGTTTCTTATAACCTACAGATTTATGCAAAATGAATGTCGATTTCAATAAAATGGTTTACAGAAGGAAAATCGTACTGAAATTAATATTTTATTATCAAAATATCTACAGAGGTGGCTGGCAAATAATAAATATTGTTAAGACACTATGTTCGCCATTTTCTGCACAATTTTAGATACATTGATCTGATTGCGGCAACTTTACTTGACCCTTGACAATTTCACCGTATTATAAAATAAACTTCTGTCACAAACCAGTTATATACAAGTACCAGATTACTTCTAGTTGCTAGACAAAATGGAATAGCATCTTTCATATTTAATCCCTTAAGAAATTAAGTTAAATAGAATAATAATATTTTATTATCAAAATATCTACAGAGGTGGCTGGCAAATAATAAATATTGTTAAGACACTATGTTCGCCATTTTCTGCACAATTTTAGATACATTGATCTGATTGCGGCAACTTTACTTGACC
>DWQW01011315.1:0-11523 GCA_018249695.1 Heliconius erato demophoon
TATTGAAGTCCTGCGGGTGGGGCACTCAGTTTTTTTGTTTCTCTCTTATTTAGTATAATTTGAATATGCAATCTACATGGCGGACTCGTTTCGCAAATATGGTAGCATGTACGTGACTGTGTAATCTTTTTAACGCGAACTGCTATTTGAATAACAATAGTGCTCTTTTGTGTCTATGCCAAGAGATAACGTTAACTATTAATCGTCTGTTGTTGTATTATATGTATATGTTTGATATATTGTTATGTAAATTAAGATAATGCTAATATATAGATATCTATATTAATATAAAAATGTTTCTTAATAACAAAGAATCTTTGTCTGAATCACGTAAATCAATATAGAAATTATAATTTCTGTAGCGTAAATTTTTTTCTCAGAAATTATTATTGTTTAACTTACTTACGTTTTTCTACTTAAAAATCATTGAGTTTGAGAAGAACAATGAACAATGAATAGTACGTAATGGATGAAAAATTACTAAAAACCAAGGTTTATACATATCGTGTAATCTCTTGGTTGTCTCTAAGTTAACACGACCAGCTTGAAATAGTTGATTCTTATTCATCCTTCAGTACCTACTTATACTAATCTTAATTTCATTATAATTCTTGGGAAACTACTAACCACATACCTTACCTGCTAGGCATAAGTATTTTAATCAACTTCGTCTTGAAAGAGATGAAGAAAAGACAACAAGTGAATAAAGTATTATATTTGGTAAGTAAATATGTTCAGTAGAGATCGAAGATACGAGATGGATGTGGAAAGGCGTATTGCTGCCGGTAACAGGGTTAACGGAGCCTTAGCTGCATTGATGAGACGGCGAAACGTCAGCACAGCTGCGCGTTTGGCCGTACACAATGCAGTGCTGGTACAGACGCTGTTATACGGCAGCGAAACGTGGATATTACAGAAGAAGAATGAAAGGAAAATAAATGCCATCGAAATGCGGTCTCTTCGTAGGAGATGCTGCATGAATGAATCAGCAATGATCATCTGATACTCAGAATGGCAGGTACTAGCGAGGATGTTACGGTGAGAATGAAGAAGAACGTGCTCAGCCGGTTTGGGCACGTCGAACTAATGAGTGCAGCGTTGTTAAATAAGTTTAAGTTATAACTCGTATTTAAAAAAAACTGTTATTATTTTGAAAAAACTAACACTTTATTTTTAACATTTATTATGTAATTTATTTCTAACAATTTATTTTTCAAAGTGTTAAACCACACTTAGGAAATTAACTAAATAAGTAACTAACAATTTACGAAAACAGTGGAATAAAGTAGAATGTCTGGGAAGTTTACTTAGTTGAGACGGAAGATATGAAACGGCTAGTTCATAGACAGCTAGTTTATCCTCTTCACATCCAATCCTAATGCTGACCACGTTTCCCAAACATAAAAGACCGACAACAGAGAATTACAAAAATTCCAATATTGTACAAACCGGAACCAAAACCACGACATTTTTGCGACGAAGAAGGTAAATAACGTCATATCACCGGCATCTACAGTCCGCTGGGTTACCAGCTGTCTATATATTACATTGTCTTATAAATAATATATATCTAGCTCCCATTAAGTCCAAGGCTGAACGAAAGTGTCTGTTGATTCTATAATTAGAGCCATTATCAGTAATTACCGTTATCAGTAGGCACTTGCGATACGAACGATGGTTGGAAGAGACGTCATCGCGTTACAACAAATGATAAAAGTATTGTTTTATTTACTTACTTAAAAAAAACTTTATTTATGTGTTATATTGTTTTTATTCAGCTTACTCTTAAGACGTTTCTTTTTTTTGGATTACACATATTTTTAAAGAAAATGTAGAAATGAGAATAATAAAGCAGGGGATAATTGTCCATTATTCTTCAATGATCTACTGTGCTTATGTGTATAAAATTTCAAATATTTTACCACATTAAAATGAAACAATTGATTTTTTTATGTCAATATAACTTAAAGAGTTATGTCTATCAATAAAGAAAGAATAAATTAATAAATATATTAACCTTTATTTGTCATTACAAAGCGAGAGATAAAGGTCTCTTTAGGGTATCCCGTAAGATAACTCTACATACAGTAAATTATTTCGTTTATCGCATTTTACATTAAATACATTTATGAATCCTATATAATGATCAACCATCTACAAAAAATCGCAAAATCATGCTTAAAAACATGATTTTTGATGAAAAAATACGAGGAGAACATTTACATTTTCAGGTTCTTCCACTATCCATCAGACCATATCTAACATACTTCTACAGTGTTCAACCAAAACAAATGTTAATGTAGGTGATACGTAAATAAGCATTTTAAATTATTCTTATCCTAATAACTTTAGCATCTTAATGAAATAATTACATCGAGATATTAAAAAAAAACAATTTTTTTGGACACAACAAAAAATTTTTTTCTTAGCGTCACGCTGTATCCTTAAAACAATAGGGTAACCAGAGGGAACCCAGTGTTAAACCACTCCGTTCTCCATTTTACTCCGGATTCTGAAGGATTTACTTGTTGAGTGTCGGCAAGAAATCATGACCTATCAATTCAAACTTATGTACGTCTCTTTAACTTTTATCATAATTTTATTAAACAATTTAGATTAAAATGTCAAGGGCTATCAAAATAACGATGCTGTATCTTGCCTACAGTCATTTTGAACGCGGTTCGTGACTCCGCAAGCCCCGCCAGGCTAATTTCTTTATCGTTTTCGGTGACGATGTTGCGTAATAATGCTATACACTACTTTTAGTGCCGTAGAAATGATATAGCATGTTTTTTTTGTATTTTTTCGGGTGGAATGGCGTATTTTAATATTAGATTCCCTCTGCTTACCCTTCTTTATCTACGGAATATAAAGTAAACTGAAGAAAAAAAATAGATATGTAAATAGATATAAGAACTAGTTGCCGCCCGCAACATTGTTTATGTGGTCTGTATAATATAAAAACATTACACTTTTTCCCGTTCGTGACTAGAAATTTCAAGGTAATCTCTTTTGATGGTCTCTTATACCCTATACTATATTTTTGTTTTATTCCTTCATTTTATTGCTGTGGTTACGAGGCAAAGCGAGGTGTTGAGTTCCATCACCCAATGCCTCAAGAATTCGGCGGAAACTGGGAAACGGAAGTGCCTTAACAGGAAAATAAGTCCCTTAACATTAGAATCCCAGGTTCCCTCTGTCCACCCTGCTATGTGCGGGATACAGAGTAAGGCTAATAAAAAATATTTTATTAATAATTAAATAAATGGAATACGGCCATTCTTAAACGCAAAATTTTTAGTTTAACTTAATTTTTAGGAAAACCTTATGAAACATAAATTATCTTTTATTTTGATCGTGACATATAAGCGATAGGTATATGTAGATATTATACTTACCAATATATTAACCTACTACGTTACTTCTCACTTTAATGTTATATAATGTTTTACGTTAGTCCATAAAACAAATTTCAATTTCATCGTCAGGTCTCCATCTTCCATGAAAAATTACAGATTATGTCAAAACGGATCTAACTAGCCCCAGCACAAACCCTTAACAATCTCAAAATTTTACTAATAGATAACTCAGGATTTCATTTTCTACCTCCGGAACGAAACATGCTGTATTTATTAATATAAAAGAAGTTTTAAATAAAATGATTACAAAATACATATATCAGATATAATCATTTACCATTAAATGTATTTTGAAAGAGAATAAAAATATAGTAGACGGTGTATAGACAACAATAATATTGTACAACTTTTTTTACCTGAATTGCATTAGTGCATCTTTTCTATTATGTAAAGATTATAAGAATATCATAAAGGGCACAAAGTGTGACTGTAAAACCAACTGGTTGTGGGTTCGATCCCCACTCGAGGAGATGAAATATTTTCTTAAATTTATATTTCCATTTCTTCGCTCTGGTGTCGAGGTTAAGCGCGGCGTTGAGTTCTTGCCACTCAACACGCAATGCCTCCAGAATTCGGCAGAAAGTGGGGAACGGAATGTCTTAACACTAGGTTCCCTCTGCCTACCCTGCTGTGTGCGGGATATAGCGTGAAGCTGAAAGAAAGAAAAAAGAATATCCATTAGATTCATACTGTTAAATGTAAGTTTGATTCCCACTCGGGGTAATTAATAATTTCTCAGTTCATCGTTCTGTTAACAAGACTAAGGATGACGTTGAGTTGAATTGAGTTGAGTTAAGTTATAATAAAGTGGGAAACGAAGATGCTGAACTGTCTCAACATTAGGTTCCTTTTGCCTACCCTGCTGTATGCGGGATACGCCATTAAATTATGAAAAGTATATAGATACATATTTACGTACTAACAGCTCTATAATAACAATACATTGTACTCGCGGCCTTCTCAAATTCACCTTCAATTAAGCGTTGGTATTTGGAGGTTGAATAAATAAGTATTTTTTTGTTCCAATCAATACAAGCGTTAAAGTAATTTGTCATTGTGATTTTGTAATTTATTTTAAAATTTGATTAAGTTGGTATAATTCATTTTTTTGCGTTTCTATCGGCATGACAGTTCAGAACTGGCGAGTGCTAAGTATTATATTTATTAAATATAGTGTGAAATTACATTTTTATAAATAGAAATTAACAAACTACATAGGTACTACCTACTAGACTACAGTACCGTACCTCCTAAATTTTACAAGACTCTTCGCTTGAAGTGGTTAAATGGAAATAACATGGTAAGTTATTGCAAAACCTTACATCACGGTAATAGTTTCTATGTAATCCAAAAATGCGGGTAAAAATTCGAAGTTGTTACTGAAATTAATGCATTCAATCAAAGAAACTATTCAAGTTTGTAATATTAGTATAGATTTTTGATCTATTTAATAAATCTATTTACTTTGTCCATGTCTAACTTTATTTTGTAATGGAAACAATCCACGTTCATCGTATTTTGAGAAGCAGAAGGAAGGAGCTTAGTGAAAAACCATTCCGTTCTCAACTCAAACGGACACAGACTCGTTAAGTTTTTTTTATTTTCGAATGGTCTTTATTGTTGTTGACCTGGGATGGTCTTTACAGCATCACCGTGCGGGGAGGGGCGAGAGTAGCTCGCCCATGAAGAGACACTAGTCAACTGCCGTAAATATATTTTATATGTTGTTGTTTCTCGAGGCGCAGAGGCACAGTGACTGTAAATTTGGCGGTTGTAGTTCGATCCTCACACGGGGGACATTCTCACACCTCGCTATTTTCGTTTCCTTTCGCTGGTAACAGGAGAAAACGCAGCGTTTCCGGCGGGTTACGGCGTCCGTCACTCAAAACGCAAAATCCCGAAATGATATTAACGCTAAGTTTCTCCGGCTTAAACTGTTTTATAGGTACGCAGAATAATAGAAGCTAAAACACTACTAGTATTTGAAGGCACGAATCATCGTGTTCAGTCTATTGCGCTACAAGCCGCAAACGACTTCTTCACGGTAAAATAATAAATTAAAAATTAAATTAAATCAACTTCACGCTGTATCCCGCACACAGCAGAGTAGGCAGAGGGAACCTGGTGTTAAGACACTCCGTTACCCATTTGCCCAATTCTGGAGGCATTGCGTGTTGAGTGGCAGAACTCAACGTCGCGCTTATATTTTTATATTTTAATTTAAATTTAATCGATACTTATTTCTAATATCCTTTACTACTTTACTTAATTATTTTGAAACTTAGCGAACATAAAACAGTATAGTTATGGAATTTAATCTCCAAACACAATGTGCAGTGTTCGAGGAGAGTTAATTAAGCTCTATTAAGGACGTATTTTACGAGCGCCCTTCATTTTCTATTACATGAGTTGTCATTGTTCAAGTTAATATTTCTTTCAGCGGGTGGCCATTGCCCCTACTACAGACAGTGTATACGTTTTACGGATAAATGACATTATATTTAATATTGAAATGATATTTATTATCTTTTATTTATCTATTACCAGTTTCAGATATAATGAAATAAAGTTAATAAAATACATATTTTGTTCCTGGTTATAAGAGTTGTAATAACAAAAAACATGGCTGTAGTTTATTTTTGCTAGAATTGATTGCTCAATTATGGTGAAAATTAAATAAGTGCTTAAAACGAAAAAGAAAGCTAGTTTCAGACTAGCAAGTAAAGGAGTTAAGGAAACGTCATCGAATTTTAGAAATGAAACTAAGGAAATATGAGACGAATATAATACTATTAGTTTTACATCCAACCAAACTAAAGAAATATCATAATTTACACAATATCAACTTATCAACATTAATATCAACATTAAAATCTAAAACTACAAGCAAAATATTTTTTTTTAATTAAAAAAAAAAACTTAAGCCTTACTAGTCATCTTCGAGATTGAAAACGGTAGTAGTTTTCCAACAGTCAAGGATGCCGTAAAACAGTTTTACGAGGCATTGTGAGCGGTTTACGACGCACCGACCGCGATTGACTTTTGACCATAAAATATATTTTCTATGTGGCCATTTTATTATTTCTTGTTTTTCCGCACTTTATTTTCAAGAATTAAGGCTTCATTATATTTTTAACGCAATATAACTGATTTGAGACCAGTCGTGGCGCAGGGGCGCAATTGTATACGCAACCGGTTGTGGGTTCGATTCCCACTCGAGGAAATGAAATATTATATTACCTATACAAGAATATATTCATCTCCTTGCTCTGGTTATAAGGTAGAGCGCGGCATTAAGTTCCGCCACTCAACACACAATGCCTCCAGAATACGGCGGAAAATAAAAAACGGAGTGTGACAACTAATATATACTAGGATATTGGCATAAAGCATTGGCATCAGATGGATGCCAATGCTTAAGCTAATGTGAAAAAAGCCATTTAGAAAAATTGCATAGGTATCTATTATATCCCAATAATATTTATATATTGTGATTAGATGATCATTTTAATATTGCGAAAGTTGTGATCATTTTACCTTAAGAAGGATACATAAACTAATTATAAGAAAAAAGCTTAAAGCTTAAATACTTTATATTATATATTTTTTTTGTTTCACGCTGCCTCCCGCACATAGCAGGGTAGACAAAAGAAATTTAGTATTATGACGCTACTTTCAGAAGTTCCCATCCATTTATCGAGATTTTGCGCGCTGTGTGGCGGGGCTCAACTCCGAGAAGCGAAATGAAGATAAAATTAAAATATTATATATAATTAATACCCTAAGAAATTAAGCCCAGATTAAGACCGTAATCATCACGTTCAGACCCGTCCACTGCGCCACGATGGCCTACTTTTATCGTATAATTTGATTAATCTATCATCGGAATAGAGATAAAACACGCAGCATTCTGGATGTTCAGGATAAATACTTACTTGTTCTGGGCAAAGAACTTACATATTTTCTAAAAAATATTCTTCTTTCCTAAGTGTAAAATAACACTTTAAAAATGTAAAAAAAAAACTACAAACTTCAAAAATAATTACAAACTTCAGACTTGTAAACAGTCAACAAATAATTGTACTTTTGATTTTCTATTAACTCCATATTAACTAGGCTTATGACATTCTTTTCAGGAGTTTCATTGGGCACGGGAATTAAGCCTTTTAGACCTAAAATAATAATTAGTGAAGAATACCTACGTTAAATGTTTAAACACAGTCTTCCTTCTTACACTTTTCTGTTCAACGGCATTTCGCCGTTTGTACATTTAGCTAAAGCAGAAAAATATAAAATATAACCTGATATGAATTGCATGAATAAAAAACCGATAATACAGTGTTATTCGGAACAAATTTGATGCTTGTATAGTATTTAATTATAGTTATTCGAAACTTAAGGAAACTCTGCATTTTGATTTGAATAGAGAAAACAGGAAGATTTGGCGATCAGCGGGACGCGCGGCGTATCTAGTATGAAACATGTAAGTAATTATGTAGTAGATACCTATGTTATATGTGTCTATATACTGAAAATATACCTACGTACATACAGCTAAGAAGACTTTTCTATAGAATCCTAATGAAATTATATTGCCTGCCCGCTATATCGTTTCCGTAGACTTTAGGACCCTTGCCTCTAAATCAGCTTCACGCTGTATCCCACACTTAGCAGGTAGGCAGAGGGAACCTAGTGTTAAGATACTCCGTTGCCCATTTTCCACAGTATTCCGGAGGCATTGCGTGCTGAGTGGGAAGAAATGGAAATATAAATTTAAATAAGTATTTCATTTCCTCGAGTGGGGATCGAACCCACAGGCGGTCGCCTTTACAGTCACATTTTGTGCCTCTGCGCCACAACCTGCCTCGGGATAGTAAATAATAAATCAAATATGACTGATCTCCGCTGGCGGGATGATCAAACTAACATCGTTACAATTACAGTCAACTTCGTCAAAATTTTCTTTTAAATATTATGGTAATAAAAAACAATACAAATGCACCGTAATAAAATGATATCTGTGGATTCGAATCCCCAATCTAGAAATTTGTAATATTTAAACAAATATATCAGTTTTGACAGTCTGGATAAACAATATGAGAGCGTTAGATTGATTGCAAGGTAGGTCTTCGGACACTGAGAACCTAGTGTCAAGACACTGTTCTGCGTTTTCTGCTGGAATTTGAGACATTGTGTTGTTGTTGTATTACACGCAATATCTCAGTAATATACGCAAGTTAAAAAAAAACACAAAGGATTATTTTATGCTTATTAAATGAATGAAACTTGTTTCAATTCTTCAACTGTCATTTTATTTCTTCGATGAGTAGATACTATGCGCGGAATGCGGGAAGGCGTAGCGTTGATTCATCGAAATTACTAATAATATAATGAAATTACAACTTACCCATACTGAGTAGCATATATATATGTACCTATGTATACTCGTATGTGTAGTGATTCAAAGTTCTCTCACTACCGACGTTAGTTAGGTTTAATTTCCATATTAATTGAAATCATAAATAGAAAGACGTTGTTTTTAACGTTGAAATTTTTTAAGTTATTTCAAAAAATTGTTAAGCTATTTCCTATTATTATCTTTTAAAATTAATGAATAGTAGGCATTTTTTAAATTTAGTAAGTTACGCTTGTCAAATACTAGTATTAATATGGATTTTCATGCATAACCATTTGTATCTGGCTTTGTCGCGTTGAGTAGAAGAGAATTAAAAATTAATTAATGATAGAGCAAGCTAAAGCGCAAAATATTATATCGTTGTCTTTTAGAGTTTTTTTTTATCATTACAGTAACGCAATTTTGATAGGCAGATAGAAGAGAGCGAAAATTGGCGGGTGAAGCTAGCATAAACAAAAGTCCTATATTATAAAACAATATATACCTATACTAAATAGCTCTTATACAATGAGAAAATACATGAATGATAGCTTAGATATAGCTAATTATTATAAATAATTTTACTTTTCTTCATATTTTTTAAACAAGTGTTCCGTCTTCACTTGTTGCAGTACATTATAATATACATATATTACCAGTACCTACATTATAATATAAATATATATATACATATATAATCATTAATCTAATCAGCGTCACGCTGTATACACCGCCGCACACAGCAGGGTAGGCAGAGGGAACTTAGTGTTAAGACACTCCTTTCCGCACTTTCTGTCGAATTCTGGAGGCATTGCGTGTTGAATGGCAGAACTCAACGCCGCGCTTAACCTCGACACCAGAGCGAAGAAATGGAAGTATAAATTTAAGTAAATATTTCATCTCCTCGAGTGGAGATCGAACCCACAACCAGTCGGTTTTACAGTCACACCTCGTGCCGCTGCTCCACGACTGGCCTCAACATATATACTACATGATTAAATAGTTATCGCTGTCTGAAAACATTATCTATTACCGGATATTATATACCGAATCGGTTGCGTTATTTGAAAACTCTGAAGAAATGTCGATGGAAAACCATAGTTTTGAACTATATAGAGGTAACGATGGACAACGATACATATAATGTATATTATATACAGGTATACATGTAAATAGCGCTTGTGTATGCCCGTTAAAAAGTATTACATATTTGCAATATTTCAAAGTAATCATACAGATCGTCAGAAAGACTTTTACCTTATAATGATTATAATTTGGATTTACCTGTAAATTGAATTGAATTGGTTATCTCTAAATATTACCTAATTGTTGTTCTTTATATTAGAAAAATCGATAAAAGATCTCCAAACATAAAGTGTCCGCAGAGACTTCTTAAAATTAGGTTGAAATTTGGGTTTAGTTTAAACTTAAACAGAAGTTACTAGATTTTTCACAAAAATTTGCTAGTTTTTGTGATAGGAAAGCTGATAAAGTATAGTTTTTGTATTACAAATTAATTCTTACTGTAAAATCATATTCAACATGTATTTATCTATTTTTTTTTTTTTCCTTTTTGAACTAACTCTGTTGTGCAAATGATCGTTTAACTTTTCGTATTTTTTATTTATTAAATATGTACTTTTTTCTCATTCTCCTTTATGTTTTTTTAATAATACTGTAGAAATGGGAGCAAGTGGTATAACGGCGAAATTTCTATAATTTCCTAGTAGATCGCGACCTGTTTAGAACTATCATCAATTCTAGAACATACTTCGAAGGCAACATTAGTAGAATCATCTGGAATTTAGTTAAATAGGAAAAGGAGAGCGTACAGTGGAGACTTGATGCTCATTTAAAACGGGACCCCCAAAACCTACACTTGGGACGCAAATTCCAGGCAGTTCTCTGAGCTCCTCACCCAGCAACCACATGGTGGACTCTACTACTAAATAGTTTTTTCACATTTATTCCTTTTACGGTTTTATTATGATTAACAAATGGTAGAGTAGTTGCTTCGTATTCTTTTGTTGTAGATTTCATATAAATAGCGTTTACGTTGTACATATTGCCTTTATACTTATTGTCTTAGTTAACTTAATGGAGACTTTTAGTTTATGTTATTAACCTTTTTTTTTGCTTTAGAACAATCTAAAATAGAAAGATTTTACGATACATGAACGATTATCACACAATACAACAATATCAGCACAATGTCTTTATTGTATCTAAAAAAAAATGTATTTATTTAAATGTAAATTGATATGCCGGAAACTTTAATAAGCGTTAATTAAAACAGTGATTTACAGAGCCATTAATAAAATACATTACTTTTTGCCTGTAAAATTTCAATATGCATGCATTTACATATATTAATTTTAGTATTTAATGCAAAAACTTCAAATTTGTTACAAAATTATACTTATTTCTTGCTAAAGAACAAAGTTTTCATTTTACCAGAGTATTTTGACACGTTTCACTTTGCTCGCTAAAGTTATCGAATTGGGCAAATTAACATATGCTAATGGCGTACTCAAATAACACCAGTAAATCGCTGTTCATCTCAAACACAGCATCACAGCGTATATCTGCGTCTATTGTTACAGATCTAAGCGACGAACAAGGCCAAAAAACGGTAAAATAAAAAATCTGCCAACTGACATCGATTCTATCGGTCTCGTAAAAAACGAACAATGCGTCGAGAACGCCACG
>DWQW01011316.1:0-11522 GCA_018249695.1 Heliconius erato demophoon
CAACGCCGCCTTTGTGGGAAAGTGGGAATCGAAGCCACAACCTATCGCTTTTAGTCACAAGTTTGTTCGACTGCGTTACGACTGGCCTCAACGATAACGTAAACACAATACAAAAATCTGACAAAAAAAAACATATGAACCTCATTTGTTTTATTACAATGAAGCTATATCTTTACTACTATCCTTAACATTCTTTTGCAAGCCCCTTCATTAAAAATACGTATTCTTCAGTAAAAGTGCCTGAAAATGTAATTATAATAAGAGCTTTAATTAACTAAAAAGAGATTTGCTTCAACGTAGTATTCAAAAAGACAATTACTTTTCCTTCTTTACTTCAAGTAGCCCGCTAAGAATGGTAATAAAATTTATTTCTTTACATGTACGTCAGCTGTTATGACTTAATAGTTATAAACCGCACCACTGCAGTGCCTTTGAGTGTTTTAATAAGCGCGGTAGTTGTAAGTTCAAGTTCCGTTTAGGGTAATTTTTTATATTTCTAATATAGACGTTTTTGCGGGCTTGTTAAACAAAAGGTGTTTTAGGAAACTGTCAGCCAAGAAAAATTTAATAAAAAAGTGACACCATTAGGTTTCTAGGCTTACTAAGTTATAGAATAGGTGAAATTGTATATTAAATAAAAGAATCAGCTTCACGCTGTATCCCACACACAGTAGGATAGGCAGAGGGAACCTAGTGTGAAGACACTCCGTTCCCCACTTTTCGCCAAGTTCTGAAGGTATTGCGTGTTGAGTGGTGGAACTCAACGCTGCGCTTTGCCTTGACACCAGAGCGAAGAAATGAAAATATAAAAGTAAATAAATATTTAATTTCCTCGAGTGGGGAACGAACCCCCAACCAGTCGGTTTTTTTTTTCAGAAAAAAATCTATAAAATTGCTTCTTCGACCTTATATATATATATAATCTACTTACAAAGTCTGTAAAATGTTCTGGTTATTTAATGTTGTTATCAGTAAAACCAATTGTGCAGAATTTTTTGACTGAATAATAAATAATAATTAAACTGAATAGTAAGTAGAAGCGATTAACAAATTAGCCGCTTGTCGAACGATTGCGAGAAATATGTGTATGTAAAAAGAAATCGATTTTTCACAACTGTTAAGAAAATAATTTATTGAATACGATTCCACAAGGTAATATATTAATGTAGGTATATAAAATCATTCGAGAATAAATATAAAAAGAACGAGAAAATTTCTTTTATAAAGAAACTTGAACTAACGCATGATAAGTAAAAAATATTTATAAAAATAAAATCTTCTTCACACTGTATCCCACATATAGCGGGGTAGACAGTGGGAACCTAGTGTTAACACTCCGTTCCCCATTTTCCGGTGAATTTTTCAAGTCATTGCGTATTGAATGGTACCTTGGTGCAAAAGAAAAAAATTAAAAAATAATAATTAATTTCCACGAGTGGGGATCGAACTCACAACCGTCGAGCTACAGTCACGCCCTTGTACCTCTACGGCGCGACGACCTCAAAAGCATATTAAAATATACACACATACTTGATACTGTGACTACGGAAAAAAATATTGATATGTTTTCAATACACGAACACGAAGGCAACCAACCGTTAAATTTACATTAATTCATACGAGTCGACGAAACTGATTAAGAAGAAGTTAATTATTTGAGAATTTCAAATTATTTTATTACTTTTTCCTCAATTCGCCATTACCTAACCTAAATTAAACTAAAACTATGACGAATCGCTGTAGTATCGTATTTCCGCCCACCCATTGCGGTTTGATAGTATATCAGCCATAATATAAGTAATATATTGTAAAAATAAATTTGAGGCCAGTCGTGGCGCAGTGGCACAAAATGTGACTGTAAAACCGACTGGTTGTGGGTTCGATCCCCACTCGAGGAGATGAAATATTTACTTAAATTTATATTTCCATTTCTTCGCTCTGGTGTCGAGGCAAAACGCGGCGTTGAGTTCTGCCACTCAACACGCAATGCCTAGAGAATTCGGCAGAAAGTGGGGAACGGAGTGTCTTAACACTAGGTTCCCTCTGCCTGTCCTGCTGTGAGCGGGATACAGCGTGAAGCTGATATATTGTAAAAAAAAATTATTATGAATGTATTTTAAACTGAAAATTATATAATGTTAGAGTTATTCACTATGCTATATGATTGACAGCGTCGATAAAGAGAACTTGTGATAAAAAACATTACAAGTCTTATCACTTTCCAAACACATTGTGTGTTGAGTAGCGTAACTCAACGCCGCGGTGTATCTGATCAGATCGATCAAATGAAAATAACGCTTGAACTCAAATTTAGTTCGAATACACAACAATATATAACAAAATCAATGTGAAATATTACAATTGAGCAAGCAAATGCAATAAATAAATCATTAAAATCAAATGTCAACAAGAGATTACAAAACCCCTATATTACTTAACACCCAGTCGTCCTTAGACCAGCTCACCTTGGTCACATAGCCAAAGACGTTCGAGTAGAAAGCGAAATAATTCTTCGTTATGTACAAATGCCCTTGGAGCAGCAGATCACCAACCAAGGCGCAAGAATAATCTGAAAATAAAATTGAAATATTACATTAATCACAATAGTATAGCATAAGTAAAACCGACTGGTTGTGGGTTCGATCTCCACTCGAGGAGATGAAATATTTACTTAAATTTATATTTCCATTTTTTCCCTCTGGTGTCGAGGGAAAGCGCGGCGTTGAGTTCTGCCACTTAACACGCAATGCCTCCAGAATGCGGCAGAAAGTGGGGAACGGACTGTCTTTCACTAGGTTCCTTCTGCCTACCCTGCTGTGTGCGGGATACAGCGTGAACTTCATACTGTATCCCGCATATACGTAGCAGGGTAGGCAGACGGAACTTAGGAACCTAGTGTCAAGTTACTCCATTCGCATTAACAAACTTCTGTTTCCTAATTTCAGACGTATTTTGGAGGCACTACTTATTGAGTAGTGGAACTTAACGCCGCGCTTTGCCTAGACACCAGACACAAGGGCGAAGAAATAAAAAATAATAATTTCATTTCCTCGAGTGGGAATCAAACCCACAACTTATCGTGTTTACAGTCACACATTTATGCCTCTGCACCACGACTGGCCTCAATTGGTAAGACTTATTAATTTAAATTTTAAAGTGAATTATGTACGTGACGAAGCAATATGTTCTTTGACTTTCTTGCTCTGAGAGATCAGGAGATCCGAATGCTGCTGCGCCGTTGGTTGAATATATTATTTGGTATACGCTTTCGAGATATGACGTCAATTATTATGTGTTATTACTTTTTATTGGTTTTTTTTTTATTTACATCAACGTAAAAATAAATAAAAATAAATTAAATAAAAAAATATATTGTAAATATATATGGTGTAGATGTGTGATTGTAATGCATGCATGTGATTGTAATGCATGACTGGCTGTGAGATCGATCCCCACTCGAGAAAATGTACCTAATATTTTAATTTATTGGATTCGGTGTCGAGGCAAAGCGCGGCGTTGAGTTCCGCCTCCTCGACACACAATGCCTCCAGAATTTGGCGGAAAATGGGGAATGGAGTGTCTTGTGTAACCTTGTGTAGGTTCCCTCTGCCTACCCTGCTGAATGCGGAATAAATTAGCTTCACGCTGATACAGCGTGAAGCTAATTTATTTATAAATCTTACGTATTACAAAGTTAGGGTATAATGTAAGTAAAGTATATGTATTATTGAAGATAGTTTTTGAATAACAAATCTATATTAAAATATACCAAATGCAAAACATACATGTTTTTTATTTAACATAAACTATATTATTCAATTTTGTATAACTTATAGAAACAGCTTATATTTATTAAGTTTTATTTACTACTTTATTAATTCAAATAAAAAATTGTAGCAAAATTCATATTTTTAAAAAATGCTTACATTTTTTTACATATACCGGTTCAACAAATTTAACATAAAATAGGTAACTAAACCAGCAAAACATTTGCCAGATGCTGTCTGGAGGAAACATTATATTAGGTAAACAACCAACACTGGCGATAAAAACTGGGTAAAACAGAGTCTCCATCACATTAAAACGCGTGTTGATAACAAAATAATAGGTAATTTTTATAAAAAAAAATGCATTAACATTAGTGCTCTAGAAAGAGTGTTTCCTTTTTTTCAGCTAAAGCCCCATTTCCGCCAAATTCTGGAGACATTGCATGTGAGTGACGGACCTCAACGCCGTTTGTCTGGTATTAGTAAGAATTGAAAAAAAATACCCTCACACGCTTGTTCTCCTCTTTCCGCTTGAATCCAAGGCATTGCGTATTAGGCGGCGGAACTCAACGTCGCATTTTATCTTGGCATGTCAGTAAATAAATAAACATAATTTAAACGTCACCAGTTCCTTCAACTCTCAGTAAGGCCCAAACCCATAACCCTAGTATTTCTAACAATATGCTGCCCCACTACGCCACGATGACATTTAACACACATAATTATAGTTTAACTTACAATTGAGTACACGTTCCTCCGGTCCGACCTGCGGGAAGTGCCTTTGGAACTTCTTCTGCCGCGACTTGCTCGGCTGTTTGCCCTCCGTCGCCTCATCTCCTGACGCGAGCGCCGCCGCGCGTACTGACGGCGCCGAACCCGAAAGCGGTTTTAAAGTATTTCTGTAACAATTTTTCAGTGTTGTAACAAATCCCCGTTACCGTTAAGACACTTCCGTTCCCCACTTTCCGCCGATTACTTGAGGCATAACAAATAATGTTGTTAACCGACTTCTACTAAAAAAGAAGGTTCTCAATTCGACTGTTTCTTTTTAAATACAGTAAAAACTATTTAATGCAGGACTATACTGTCTATCCTAATAATATAAAACTGAAGAGTTTGTTTGATAGAACACTATAATCTCAGGAACCATTTAGTTGAAAAAAAATATTTTTGTGTCAGACAATCCATTTGTCAAGGAAGGCAATGGGCTATATTATATCATGTTAATAGTTTCTTATTAACCCTATGTAACTGCGATCAGAGCTAAACGGGTATTAAGAAAGTGTCACATAGGTTATTTCAATTTGATATAAGTTTAATTTAATTTAAAATATAAGTTATTTGTAATATAATTTAATTTCTAATATTTGTTATTTAAAAATTAATTTCTAATATAAGTTATTTCAATATGACCACGAGTAAAAACAAAGTAGAGCTATAACTTAACATTATTGATATTCTTGATATATTTCGTCTTGTAAAAAATACATAGTATATATAGTTTAAAAAAGGTAAAATTTAAGGAAAAGTATAAGTTAATCAAGATAATTTTATTTATCTGTGTCAATTGCAATTATATAAAATATAAAAAATGTACGACGCATCACAATTTTGCATCAAAGAAGAATCGGAAACGGAAGTGGATCATTAAAAACCAATTAAACTAATAAATATCGCGACCTATTGACCGACATACACAAAACTAGAGCAAAATGAGCATGGGTACATATACAATATTACATTAAAATATTTTTTTCTAACGTAGGCAAATGGAATGTAATGTTAAGACATTCTGTTTCTCCACTTTCCGTTTAGTTTTGTAGACATTCAGTGTTGAGTGGCGAATCTTAACACCGCACATATTTTATTATGCCCCGAGTATCGAGGTCTGACCCGCAACCATCGCGTTTACTATCAAACGCTGCCTGACCGCGATGACCTAAAATTAATAATTTACTAACTGATTAATTAATTATTTATTAATTAATTATTACAATGTATCTATTAGTAGATAAAAATATGTAAATAACGGCCAGATGCCTAAATATAATATTATTTCAAATATAATTTTATCCGAGAATAATACAACATATTTTGTCATGATTTTTTAATTAAAATAGTTATTCAATAGTTAAAATAGATGTCAGTCATGCGGCTGCAAACGCTAAATATTGTGGGTTCAATACCCACTCAAGGATATAAAATATTTAATATTTTCATTTCTTCGCTCACAGACGCTTCGTAATGCCTCCAGAATTCGGCGAAAATTGAGGAACGAAAGTATCTTAATGCGAACGGAGTGTTGTAACATTAGGTTCCCAGGTTCCTTTTACTTATCATGTTATGTGTGAGATACAGTGTAAAGTTTTAACTTACAAAGGAGTGAAAATAAATACATTCAAGGTTTATAAGTCCGAAATCAAATCAAATCGGATAAACCAGAACACATTGACGCAGCAAATCAATTATGTACAGTTTCTTAGATTCTTATATTCGATCAATTTGTTAGCCGCTATAAAGAAAATAATAATATAAGCCAATATTTAATTCTAGAAACAGTTTAAAATGGAATCAGCGTTGAATTAAACAGAAAATATATTTTCAATTATATTTATATTAGTTTGTATTTGAAATAAAAACAATTTCAACTAATTTCTACCTTTAAATTTAGCAATTTTCCATTTTCGTAATGCCTCAAGGAAATAGAAAAAGGGGATTAGAAAAAATTGAGAAATCTAGAAATTTACAATTAATGACGGGAAATCATTAATAGTTCCTAGTTCCTAGTATTAAAAATATAAATATTGAGGCCAGTCATGGCGCAGAGGCACAAAGTGTGACTGTGGGTTCTATACCCACTTGAGGAAATGAAATATTTATTTACATTTATATTTTCATTTCTTTACTCCGGTAGCGTAGCAAAGCGCGGCCTTGAGTACAGCCACTCAGCACACAATGCTTTCAGAACTTGGCGGAGTGTCTTAGCACTAAGTTCTCTCTACCTACCCTGCTGTGCGCGGGATGCAGCGTAAAGGTAATTTAATTTAATTTAAATTAAAAATATATTATTAAAGTATGTATTTTAAAAACATTCCTAAGTAGTGTAGGTGACACACAAAGATCAATTGAGTTGTTAATAGCTTCCAAGAAAGCTCGTGTACACACATACATACATACATACATGTCTCACATAACCGTGTCATTGATGAGAACGCTTATAAATATGGAAAAATTTTGCATTGACAGACCTTGTCGTGGCTATATTAAAATTATATGACTATTAGTTTTTAAAAACAAAATAAGTAAATTTATGATACAGCCCGGCACTTAAAATTTTCCTTAAATAATGTTTTTTTTTAATCAAGGCATTATGACAAGATATAATATCTAGACATTATATCAAGACATTTCATCGAGACATTTCTTCAAGACATTTAATGAACTAACATTTTTTTTTGAAATTTTTCTAAAACTACTTTTTATTGTTTGACTGTTTTTACTACTATAATCAATTTCATTTTATTATAATATGTTAATCTTAATGCTATTTATACCACTTTCTTTTTTAGTACATGCTGTGAATGTCTTTAATTGGAAAAACATTTAGTCTATAAATAGATCTCGATGTAATTTGACCATGTTGTAATGTTTCTTCTGTTGACGATCCTAAATAAATAACTAAATAAATAAATAAATAAATTACGTATTAATTTTGATTGATAGATTTATTTTTACTGTACAATAAAGAATATATCTATATAGGAAACATTTAATAAAATTTTAAATCTCTTCATTCAGATCACTATCCAAAGAAAATAATGAAAATGCTATAAACCAACTGTATCTGTAAAAAATACATTTTAAGATTTTGCTGGTAATCTAAGAATAACTAGAAAAATCAAGCATAATTGACTGAAGAAGAACTGACAGTTAAATAAATTGTTCACTTAGTTTTTCATAGGAAGTAACTATCTTTAACTAATCAAGACCAAAGACCAAGTTTTCAAAAGTGCACAATGTTTATATTTTAGAATTCACTTAAATAAATTCAGTAACTAGCACTACTTTATGTTGGTTTCTATATACATAACTTTCTTTTTATTTGCTTTAAGCTACTAAAAACATCACTAGCTTTTTAAAAGTTTATGGATTATTATTAAAAATAGTATAAAACAAAAATGAAAAAAGGAAAAAAACACAATTTATTACGTACTTTTTAAATATCGTAACCCCCATTGTCTAGTACAAAAACACAACACTGTCGGATCTCCAATAAGAACAACTGACCAAAAACGGTATTTGCTCCAGGTTATATGCATCCATACAAAATTGAAATCCCGATTTGAAAAACAACTAGAAAGCTAAACAAAAATAAACCTTACGACTATGAAAATAAGAGAAAATAACAACACTCTTCTATAGTCCAATAAATAAAACATATACATACGAAGGTGGCCTCTACGCAAGATATTGCATTTTAATATAACATAGATAGAAACACTGTTATACAAATCAACTGTAACTGGAATTGAGATTTTCCATAACAGTAAATCCGTCTTCCCTATTTTTTTCACGCGATGCTTTATGCATGAGTGTAAAGAAATATTTAGAGCCCCATCGTTCGTCATAGAATATTTTAACATGAATAACAGTATAATAAATAAAATCAAATTGAATCAGCTTCACGCTGTATCCCGCACACAGCAGGGTAGGCAGAGTGAACTTATTGTTAATACATTCCGTTCCTCACTTTCCGTCGAGTTCTGGAGGCATTGCGTGTTGAGTGGCGGAACTCAACGCCGCGCTTTGCCTCGACACCAGAGCGAAGAAATGTAAATAAATATTTCGTTTCCTCGATTGGGGATCGAACCCACAACCAGTCGTTTTTACAGTAATACTTTGTGCCCCTGCGGCACGACTGGCCTCAAACAGTATAATACATTTGTTTTTTTTTTTTAAATATTATTAAGAGTGAATAGCAATAAATATTCCTTGGTGTATAAAATTCATTAAATATATGATAAAATATCTATTTCGATAGCAAATCTGAGCATTTAATCACTTTCAGCAGATAAAAAATATTGGGTACTGTATATATGTACATACGTTTGTGGCTACCCACGGCCTTATATATTTTTAATTTTTTTTATAATTAAAACACGAAACCTTAATAATTTCATTGGAAACACACACAATTTCAGAATGAACAACACTTTCAGTCGCATGAGGCCAGTCGTGGCGCAGCGGCACGAGGTGTGACTGTAAAACCGACTGGCTGTGGGTTCGATCCCCACTCGAGGAGATGAAATATTTACTTAAATTTATATTTCCATTTCTTCGTCTGGTGTCGAGGTTAAGCGCGGCGTTGAGTTCTGCCACTCAACACGCAATGCAATCTTACCACTAGGTTCCCTCTGCCTACCCTGTTGTGTGCGGGATACAGCGTGAAGCTGATTTAATTTTTTTTAACAATACTTTCATTAAAGATAATGAAAACACCCTTACCCTTGATTTGCTAAATTCGTAATGCTGCCTTCACCGCTCGACTCGTCCGAATATTCAAAAGAAGCATTATCCACCATTGTTCTTGTGTTCACATTATCCAAACACGAATAAATATCACATAAACTGACACACTTTCACTGATTTAACCACGTGCTTCTTTTTAAATCTAGTTCTGCAAGACGATAGTAGTCGCAAAGGTAATTTATCATCCCTGAACATTGTACCACGTGAGGATACTCTATTGAGTAATAAAGAAGACTAAGCATTGATCACAATTGATACTATGAATGAATGTGAATTAATAATACCTACTCTCCTAACAACGTACACGAGCGACTGCTCCCCCATTTGAACCATCTATCATAAATGATAAGATTAATTAAGTATTAGGTAAAGTTTTAAATAAAATTCCGTACACAAGAGAATAAATTATATAAGAACATGATCTAACCTTTATAACACTTGTTTAAATAGAAAATGAATTGAACGAGGCACATTTATTGAAACCATAAACTTTTTTAACGATACCGAGTAGTAAAATTACACAAAAACACATCCAGAGACCACTGATCTAATTCCAATTTATTCGTTCACATTGCGATCAGTAGTGAAGCGACAAATTTAGTTTAACATTAAACTTATTTCGCTTATATTACGAATGGAAACACTAAGATCGACGGAGGTAGCGTTCCGGCCGCGCTCGAGAGACCAACTGTTGATAGAGCGGCTATGTATAGCGTGTATTGATTGTGTATCGAATACGCTGTAATTTATCGCCACAAACGATAAGATAGCGATGGCCCAACCGAACCATAGCGAAATTAGACGCTCATAAAACTTAACTAAAACCAAAACTTGAGTTTAAAATTACGCATTGGAAATACGCGACAGATATGACCTTTCCGGTAACAGGTTCAATGAACTTCCAACGCCTGAGCGGCTTGAGGCCACGAGACCACGCGATAGCAAAGACACTGCGAACTTAAATTTAATTGACATCAAAACTACGGAGAGAGCGGAGGAGTGGGAATAAACATCGTACGATTGGCGAGAGACGTAGATCACCTGTAACGACATTCACCTTCAAGCAGTTACCGCTCGACAACGGTACAAAGCGACTGTTAAAGACGAATGCAAGTCGATCTCTTCACAAAATGCTTGCAACGCAGTAAAGGCGGATCGTTTATAAACAAAGTGTATACAGTACAGTCAGAGGAAACAATAGATATGACAATAAAACGTCTTATAATCCTATACGTATGTTGCGATGATGTTATTTAAATTTGTATAATATTTTGTCTTGAGATTTGCATAAATTTTTACTCAAGGTCACTTGCCGTTTCACTAAAAATAATAAGAAATAGAAAAAAATTGTCATTAGAATTAGACCTCATATTAAAAACCATCAAACTATAAATGTAATTTAAGGATAGTTAGAAAATATTAAATTAAATCCTACTAAAACACTGTATATGTAGAACATTGTATGTAATCAGCAGTTTATCACACAGGTGTTCAACAACATTTATCTATAAATCTATAGATGGTCTTGTACCACTCGGGAAACGTCAGAATTCAACTTTCAAGGGAAATGTTTAAAGATAAAGATAACGGTGATTACATAATCTTATTTCGACCATATAAAGATATAAAGCCCATGGAATCCGTTATGGGTTCACAGTTATTACAGTTAAATTTAACGATTATTCTCGTTTGTATGTTTATGCTGTCGTTACCTAATCGTGGACGGAGGGCGAACCGGGAACATCAACATTATCTATGTTGATTGAACAAATGGGAACAGCCTAAGATGAGAAATCGTATAGAAGTTGCATATTTCATAAAAAAAGAAAAAGAAGAGAAGAAAAAGAGAAGTTTTGAAGACATTTCCATATTTAAAGGCAAATGCTGAGAGAACTTAATGACAAATCACTCTATTTTACGTTAAAAGATCTGTATCCTGCAATGCATCTAACCAAATGAAAGGAAAAAAAAACGACTACGTCGTCGTCAATGTCATGAAGTATCCGTCTTTAAAAAAAATAGTAAGCAAAATTTTTAAATCAGCTGTATCTCGCACATAGCTGAGCGAAGAAATGAAAATATAAATTTAAATAAATATCTAATATTTTCGTGGAGATCGAACCCACGATTGGCCAGTCGTGGCGCAGGGGCACAAAGTGTGACTATAAACGCGACTCTCTCTCCTCTGCGCCTCTCAAATCAGATAGAACACACTCGATGACATTT
>DWQW01011317.1:0-11521 GCA_018249695.1 Heliconius erato demophoon
TTTTTGCTTTCTATTAGTCTTTTTAAGTGTCCCTCTATCCATTTCAGTCAAAATTACTAAATGTACAGACAAAATATTTTTACTGTCTTATTATATATAGAGATAGAGATGTCTTATTATATATAGAGATGACTGACATTGTTCTTTTTTTAAATAGATTGAAGTAAAATAATGATATATGTATATGATACCTGTAAAATTCCCTTAATTAAATTAATATCAATGGGAAAAACACGTATGGCCGAAAAATTTGGCGGTCTTACTTCCAAATAGTCCAGAGCATCATTTATTGAAACACGTAACATTTCATCTATAAAAAAATACCTATATTTTTTAAAGTTATACGGAAGTATACTTATAATAAATGTTTATTTTAATATTAGGAACACGTTTCATCTATAAAAATACATTTATATTTTTGAATTAATAAACTAAACTTCTAAAGTTGAAAAAACAAATTTCTCACTTTCCGCAGAATTCTGGTGGCATTGCATCTTGACAAAATTCAACGCCGCACTTTGCCTCGACACGAGAGCGAAGAAGTTAAATAATTAAATATTTCATTGCATCGTATAGGAGTCGAACTCACATCCTCCATCGAAACCCCGTGTCCTCTCCGCTTACCATGCAAAAGCAGGATATAGCGTGAGCTTAAACAAAGGTGAAAAACAAACTAAAGTTCGTTCTAATAAAAAATAAATCGTTTTCTTGATCGAAAAGGAGAAAAAACAAACAAAATTTCTTACTGCATTTAATAACTAATACAAAAAGGATGTGTTCACACGCTTTTTCCCGACTGCTAAGGAAGGGTTATGTTTTTCGCGCGTATCTTGTATGTATACAAGTATTATTCTTTATCACCTCATATCTCCAGAACCGCTGAAGAGATTTACATAATTAAAGTATCGTTAAATTTGTATTAGCAGCCCAAGTGTTCTTAAATAGGTGACATCAAATAAAAATAATCATGGCGTCTGTAGGACGCCATTGGACTTAGTAAAAAAAAATTTTTCGTTTCCAATACCACATTATGGGTATCAAATTCAGGGCTACGAAGATTTCAAAAAGCTATATCATGTACCACACCTATAAGTAATTCTTCAATTAATAAAATCTTTACCAGGAACCCCGACTGTCCCGAATGTTAATCCTAATAAACTATTTGGCTTATTTTTTGTACTCGAAATTTTGTGTTGATATGAATCAAGTAATATTAAGTGACAGTAAGTTAAAAAAATAATTTAATACATTATTTAATTTGTCACCTATTTTTTTTTAATTGAATAACATCTTTCCTATTCCCATGCAAGCAAGTGTGCATAAAGTTGTTTTTTTTTTAATAATGTTAATAATATAGTGACAGACGACTGTGGAGAATAGCATATTGAATTCTATATCCTATTCAAGAAGGCATTAGATAAGGCATAAAATATTTATGGATGACAAATATTCGAAGCCTAAAGAACTTTTTAGTTAATAATAACTGTGATTTAGATTTATCGATTTCATCGATAATGAAATTATTCTTGTAATTATATTCAAATTTTAAGTGAAATGAAACGAATATAATAATCAAAAATAAATATTGTTGTCATATTTAAAGCAATGATCTTGACATTGTTAGAATCTAATCTAAAAATGTTTACATTCACACCTCCTTTTACGGTTTCATAAATACGGTATATAACTTCCATAATTTTCATAATAATGTTTAAATATTTGATAGGAAAAAACAACCAAAAATCAACTAGTTCTCACATTTAAGTCTCATTTTAATACTATAAAAATAAAATACTATACTAAATTATTGACGCAGCAACAATATTTCACATTAAAATGTAATATTTTGTCATGGGTCAAATTATATCCACCATTTTTTCTATCGGTTGACTTATTATAAAGACAGAACTGTTGTGATTTCGCTGTTACTTTTGTTGTTTTTAAAGTTCCGTACCATTTAAAGAAAAAAGTAACCCTTATAAGACCACTTTGTTGTCCATCCGTCAGTCTATCTGTTTGTCTTAGTGTCTGTCTGTCCATTTATCTGACTGTCAAGACCTTTTGTCTCAGAAAAGCTTGGAAATTGGAAATATCGAGTTGAAATTTAAACTACAACAAAATATACTCAGATCTATAGCTCCATGATTTCCTGAAAAAAAACGTAAATGTAGAAGACGTTTACTTAAAAAAAAGATATGGCCGTTTATATCGTAACAAATGCTTATTTCGATACTATAAAAGGAATGAAAATTAATAGGGTATTTCCGGTTGGCCTAGAATTACAAAATTTGGCAGCTATCGTCTACAGGTAGGACTAGTTCGGGAAAAAATAAATTTATGGTTAAATCTTAATAAAATAATAGCCTTAAAAGGGGGGCAAAATTTGGCACTAAAGCTGCTAGTTCAAATGAGGTATGGCTCTCGCTAAGGTAAACCTGAATTTCAGAAAAAGCTCGAAATATGTGAAATATATATATATATATATATATATATATATATATATATATATATATATATATATATTGTTATTATCTAAGCTTCGCAATCCAAATAGGTCTCTTTAACGCTCGCGTAAATCTAGATTTATCATCGTCGGCTCCCGTACTATTCGCATCGCTTATATTTTTTAAACGTTATATAACGATATGCTATTTTTAAATAATCTTATTTTTTACGCTATATGCTCTTCACAAGTTAAATTAAATTTATCTTACTATCATCATACAGAAGAAGTTGTTGTCCTAAAATTTCTTTTACTTGCTCATATTCTTCCTTAGCCATTTCCGCGTATACGCTGGAGGTAAACACATAAACACTGCCTAATACACAATCAGGTACAAGTGTCCAAAAAGATTCATCTTCTCCCTGAAAAATAATTATATAACTATTTCAACATTTTTTAAATTCTACACAGGACAGAAAAATATTTCTTTAGCTTCACGCTGTATCCTGCTCATAGCAAGTTAGGCAAAGGGAACCTGGCAACCTGGAAGTCTAGTATAAAGACACTTCCGTTCCCCATTTACCGCCGAATTCTAGACGTATTGGGTGTTGAGTGGCGGAACTTAAGGCCGCGCTTTTGCCTTGTTACCAAAGTGAGAAAATTAAAATGTCAAATATTTAATTTCCTCGAATGGAAATTGAAACAACAACGTGTCGCATTTACAACCCCACATTTGGGCCCCCGTGCCACACTCTTACCTTCGTTCGTGTGCTGAAAAAACTAAGAGTTGTGTAAAATATAAGAAACCATTTAAGTGTCCGAAGTAGCTTTGACCACAGATCGCATTTTTTTGGTATTAGTGCATATCTACCTATATAGCTGAAAATTTGAAAGTGGAGCCCTTTCAGAGGTAACCTCAACTTAGGTACACTTTCTCCTATGTTAAAGTAGAAACGCTCATATTTAAATATGTTTTAAGAATAATGTTGGGTATGTATATTTATTATTACCAGACCATTTACTCTCGCCAGACGTCCAAATGGTTGTTTCAATTTGGGGCAAACTACGTTATACTTGCGCTTACATATATTACTTGTGGACCATTTAAAGACCCTTTATAAGCCACCCCCACACCAATTCGATGGCTCAATCATCCATCAGACAGAGATGTACCTTTATTTGGTGCTACTTCACTGAAAGGGACTCACTTTCAAGTTAGTGAGTTCGAGTTCTTAACTATAAATTACACTAATACTCCTCACAATTTCACCTTTGCTAAAATTACGTAGATCTGGAGGCCTGGGATCTTAGGCTAATACTAATGTTATAAAGTAAAACAGTTAGTTTAGTTGAACGCGCTAATCTCAAGAATTACTTATTAAGCTGGATTTTTTTTTTGTGTTATATAGTGCATGTCACAAAACTAGAATATTTTTTAATAGATAAAAACCGACTTCAAACAGTAAACTAAAAGTTGAGATTGAGTTATTCGTCCATTTGTTGCGCACATACTTAATGCAAATTTTACATTTATATGATTTTGTCATGGATGGCATTGTTAGAAAATTGTCAAAATCGGTTCACCCAGTCAAAAGTTCTCATGTAATGAAAAAAAAAATACAGACGAGTATAATAAAAACCTCCTCCTTTTAAGGGAATGGTTGGTTTCCACTATAAAATAAATACGATGAGAAATAATATATAAAAGTTCCCGGCAGCATATATTCTATCTCCTAATATTAACCCACAGTAACCATTTTTATGTTTTACAAATTACTAAACTTACTTATGTATCATAATCGTTTGAATACATCTCTTAGAAGTCTAGACCCACCATCGTCGCACTTTCGAGAGTAATCTCTATTTAAAGACACTTATCTGACTTTAGTGTATACTGTCTATTCTTCTGTCAATAGGATGAGAGCTTGTAATACCTATACAATATGGATTAAACCATACAAAATTACCACAATTTTTTTCTGATTGGGACCCTGAGATTATCGTGTTCTACACAGGACAGAAATTATTATTTTAGAACAACAACAATTCAGTTATGTTAATTTAGAAATAAGCACAATAAATGGCTTCGCTTTCTCCACCACCACCGAATCAGCACGGCATCAGCACAAACGTGCTGAAATAATATCTTTATCGTTCTCGGTCTTATCTCATATTCTTATATAAAAAAATCTTATACGCGTTATTAGACCGGAACTTGCAACGAACGAAATTATAAATGCTCTCATTGTGTCTCATACAGGAATAATTTTAACAGACTGAGATCGGACCGGGATAGAACCGTCACTCGCTATAGAGCCATCCTTTCTTAACATAGTATTAATCTGTTATAAAGGGCAATTATAATAATTATATCACAAAGAACTTACTAAATCTTTCATTTTTATCAAAGAGCTAAAAAATAGAACATCTGAAAAAAAAATCACGTACACTTTAAAAACTAATAAAATAATTTATGGTTTCGAAAGCATAAAAAAACATAACTAAAAGGAAATATATTTTAACTATGCATGTACTTACAAACATTATTGGTATCCTACTGTTATTTTTAATGTTATCCATATGAAATTTGTACACATGTATAGTTTTTTTAATAATTCTCATTTTCATATCTGCATCAACATCTGTCGCGTTAAGTTTAATTTGCAATGATTTTCTAATAAGTTTCATTCTTGACCAAAAAATATTGTACATAAATGTCAAAGTGAAGTTAGAGAAATAATTCGAAATTATAATCAAGTTTAAGCAGAAAATCGCAATTTTGTCAGAAATCGCAAATTTTAGAAATAAAATTGTACCGTGAATGATTTTAAATATGATAACTGAATATAAGACATAAATGGATGATGCTTTCATTGGTTTCTGGACGGACATTAGTCTATCAATTGCTTGGACGCGTGCACAGAAGTCCATAAAAAACTTTTCCTTAGTCCAGATAGCAACCAGTGCATTACACAAACATTCAAATACAGTCATTACTAAATTTATATACGTCAATATCTCTATCGTAGTATGTCTATAATAGGTAAGCATTGATAAATATATAACCGCATTGCAACTGCTATAAATTAAACAGTATATCTTGGCTAAAAGGCACAAGATTCTCTTAGATTTGTTTGTCTCATAATATAATCCAAGCATTAATCTTATTTTCAATACATTAAACACGCAACACATTTCGTTATGACTTAATTTTAAGAAATTCTTAATTTTACACATCATTTTAATAAAGGAGTATCAGATCGACATAAAGACTGAACAAGTAGAGCTTAGGAACACCTATACGGTACATTTTAATATCGTAATGTACCGCATTACATTATAGATACATGATCAATGCTTATGATCATTAAATTATTGACAGAATTTATTATACTTTGTTATATTTTTAGTAATTAAGTGCAATATAATTGATTATTGGTTAATGAAAATCTAGACACACGGCAGTGGCACACACACACAAACACACACACACACAAATTAATTTTGTTCCTAATTTTTATTTCTTTTTTTTATTATTCTTACCTTATATGTATAGCCATTTTATTTTGTTTTATTATTTAAATTTAAATTTGGTATAACGAATGTAACGGTGTTTTGTGAGGTGGGGGATAATAGCTGCGACACAGTACAGATTGTTCTACTGCAGCTGTTATCGTTAAAAAATGTTATGTTATACAAAAAATTTTAATAAATAAACATTATTATTATATTATTATTGTAAACTTCACTTAACTAAATGAAAGTGAAATTTGCTAGAATGATTAGTGCTTTTTATGTGATGAAAAGTGTTTATTTTATTAAAATCGCTTCGTAAAAAATAAAATCGCTTCGTAAAAGTGTGTCCGCCAAGTTCGAGCAAAAAAAAGCGACACACCGGCCGTGGGTTACATTACACGAACCATTTCGAATTTCGACCCCCCTATAACTCAAAATCTATTTTAGTTACGCATATATCAAATCTAGTATCTGTTGAGACCCCCTTACTTATCTAAAATACAAAATTTCATTAATATACCTATTGTAGGTCTTGAGATATTGACGTCAGAAAATCGCTATTTTTACTATACACTCACTGACTGACTGACTCACTCATCAAAAACCTAGACCACTTTCAATGGTCGTATTGACTTGAAATTTGGCATAGAGGTCTTTAGGTCAAGGTAAAGGGAAAAATCTGAAAATGGCCAAGTGTGAGTCAGTTTTAAAAATAATGATGATGTAAATTTATAATTTATACCTCTAAGGAACTAAAACGAACTAAATTTATCTATTCTATATTTATATAATATATCTTCGAATGATCATACCGACCTGAAATTCGTTAGGAAGGTTGTATTTAGTCAAAGTAAAGTAAAAATCTGAAAACGGCAAAGTGTGAGTCACTTTCGAAAATAACGAATGTGTAACTTTTATCCACTATAAGTATGGAGCGAAAATGAAGACATAATAAGTAAGTACTTATTTAAGTTGGTACCTACATGTATACCCATTTAGATTAATAATTATAAATGCGCCCGACACAAGACAAACCTCTTTGTTTGTCTGTCGTGGGAATCAAACCCGCGACGACATACGGCGTGCAAAGCAGGGTCACTACCAAACCAATACCTATACGCTAAATCCACGGTTAAAAATTCAAGAAAATAAAGGTGTCGGTCGGATTCGGATATTTTACTTAGCCACTCGTCAGCTCGGCAGACGTCCACTGCTGGACAGACGCGGCGGTTTCACGATCATAATGTGGTCAAAGATTAGCTAATAGTGAAGATGCCACTGCACTGAACTGTTTATCAAAGATTAGCTAATAGTGAAGATGCCACTGCACTGCACTGCCTATCAAAGATTAGCTAATAGTGAAGATGCCACTGAACTGCACTGCCTATTCTAGGCTACACAATAGGCCACCAATTATAATGCTGGTAGGTAGCATACTTACTTAGGTAACAACTAAAGACGTTGTTGTTTTAACTATTTGTAAGTAGATACATTTTATAGGTGTACGGATATTATTTATTGTATACGTATAAATTGTGGGTTACATCTTATAAACCTAGATCCTAGCCAAATTAAGGCTCAAGAAAGTTCTATTATAGAATATAACCGGCTACGTACATTATACCGCCCTGACTTGGCAAACTTATCAGTAAACAGAAAACGTTTAAAAATATCCAAGACATTGAATGGGCAATGCGCTCTAGCGTGTCAGAACAAAAAAACAAACAGTGCCACGTAAGCGTAGAAAAAAGAATTAGACTCGTAGTATAAAGTACATAGTGGAACGAACATAATATTAGATTAACCAACTGACTGACATGTCATGTCAGTCAGTTGGTTAATAATCTAGTCCATTTAGTTAATCTAGTTAATTTCTTTGTAAGAAGCATAGTGCATATTCAAAAATCTGAAAGATAGGACAAATGAGACATTTCCTTAACTAACTTAATCATAAGAAAAAAATAAAATAAACAACCTTACAAAAATAAATGAAATCCCACCCAAAACAAAAATGTGAGAGGCTGCCAAGTTCGATAATATGGGAATGCTTCGCCTATAAAAGAAGTAAGATCTGAATAAGTACCAAGTTCCATACACATACCTCAGTTAAAAATAGTTACAGGAATGCACACTTGATTTTCCGCAGTTTGGAAAGTAGATTCTGAATAAATATCATATTAAATACCTAAAATCCTAATACTTACAGGAACGCAAACCTGTTTTAACAGCAGTTTCTTGATAACATTTTTTATTATTTTTCTGTACTTTTTAATGATGTTACTTGGCAAGTTTTCACACACCTTGTTTTAAACCTACTAAACACAATGAGTCAAGTATATAATTTTCTGTTAAAACTTGCCCTATTAAAAGATTCCTTCGAGGTAAAGCGCGACATTGAGTTCCACCACTCAACAAGCAAAGTTCCGAAAAAAATGAGGCGGCAAGCGGGGTACGGAGTGTCTTATCACTAGGTTCCCTCTGCCTACCCTGCAGTTTGGGGAATACAGGGTGAAGCTCATAAGAAAAAAAGAATGGAAAAATAAAATGATGTTACTGTATTTATTATTATTGATTCGGTACACCTATTCACATTACATAATATTTTTTGCACATGTTTTCTGTATGAAAATAAAATAAAACAAAAAATTATACTTTTGAATATCATTTATTTACGTTGCGAATTTCATTGAGAACTCTGGTGCACACTTGAACTCTAATAAAATATTGAACAATGACTGACATGGTTATTTTTTTAAATAGATTGTAGTAAAATAATGATATATGTATATGATACTTCTAAAATTCCCTTAATTAAATTAATATCGATGGGAAAAACACGTATGGCCGAAAAACTTGGCGGTCTTACTTCCAAATAGTCCAGAGCATCATTTATTGAAACACGTAACATTTCATCTATAAAAAAGTACTTATATTTTTTAAAGTTATACGTAAGTATACTTATAATAAATGTTTATTTTTATATTAGAAATACGTTTCTTCTATAAAAATACATTTATATGTTTTAATTAATAAACTAAACTTCTAAAGTTTAAAAACAAATTTCTTTCTAAAGTTCAAAAAAATAAAATGGTAGGCTGAGCCAACCTTGAAACCTAGTGTTGGACACTCCATTGCCATTCCCCACTTTCCACAGAATTCTGGAGGCATTGCATCTTGAGTGGCAAAACTCAACGCCGCACTTTGCCTCGGCACGAGAGCCAAGAAGTTAAAATATTAAATATTTCATTCCATCGAATAGGAATCGAACTCACATCCTGTCTCCGCTTACCATGCAAAAGTGGGATATAGATAGAATAAAAAAATATTTGTAAAAACAAAAACCCTTGACTGCCTAAAACTAAAAAGAAAATAAACTCTTCAGATTATGCGGGGTTCCTGGCAAAGGTTTTATTGATTGAAGAATTACTTATAGGTCCCGATCTTACTATCATCATACTGAAGAAGTTGTTGTCCTAAAATTTCCTTTACTTTCTCATATTCCTCCTTAATCATTTCCGCGTATATGCTGCACGTAAACACATAAACACTACCTAATATACAATCAGGTACAAGTATCCAAAAAGATTCATGTTCTCCCTGAAGAATAATTATGTAACTATTTCAACATTTTTAAAATTCTACACTAAGGACAGAAAAATATTTCTTTAGCTTCACGCTGTATCATGCTCATAGCAAGTTAGGCAGAGGGAACTTGGCACTCTGGGAGCCTAGTGTAAAGACACTTCCGTTCCCCATTTACCGCCAAATTCTGGAGGCATTGGATGTTGAGTGGCGGAACTTAAAGCCGCGCTTTTGCCTTGTTACTAGAGTGAGAAAATTGAAATATCAAATATTTAATTTATTAGACCGGAACTTGCACAGAACGAATTTATAAATGCTCTCATGGTTTGAGATCGGACCGGGAGAGAACCGTAATTTGCTCTATAGTCATCCTCCCTTAACATAGTATTAATCTGTTTTAAAGGGCAATTAAAAAAAATATATTATATAGAACTTACTAAATCTTTTATTTTTATCAAAGAGCTGGAGATATATACTATCAATTTATTACAATGAAATATAACTCCATAGAACATCTGAAAAAAAAATCATTGTACACCTTAAAAACTAATAAAATAATTTATAGTTTCAAAAGCATATAAAAACATAACTAAAAGTAAATATATTTTAACTATGCATGTACTTACAAACATTATTGGTATCCTGCTGTTATTTTTAATGTTATCCATATGAAATTTGTAAACATGTATAATTTTTTTAATAATTCTCATTTTCATATCTGCATCAACATCTGTTGCGTTAAGTTTAATTTGCAATGATTTTCTAATAAGTCTCATTCTTGACCAAAAAATATTGTACATAATTGTCAAAGTGAAGTTAGAGAAATAATTCGAAATTATAATCAAGTTTAAGCAGATAATCGAAATTTTGTCAGAAATTGCTAATTTTAGAAAAAAAAATGCAGCGTGAAATATTTTAAATATGATAACTGAATATAAGACATAAATCGATGATGCTTTCATTGGTTTCTGGACGGACATTAGTCTATCAATTGTTTGGACGCGTGCACAGAAGTCCATAAAAAACTTTTCCTTAGTCCAGATAGCAACCAGTGCATTACACAAACATTCAAATACAGTCATTGCTAAATTTATATACGTATATGACTCTATCGTAGTATATCTATAATAGGTAAGCATTGCTAAATATATAACAGCATTGCAACTGCTATAAATTAAACAGTATATCTTGGCTAAAAGGCAAAAGATTCTCTTAGATTTGTTTGTCTCATAATATATTCCAAGTATTAATCTTATTTTCAATACATTAAACACGCAACACATTTCGTTATGACTTAATTTTAAGAAATTCTTAATTTTACACATCATTTTTATAAAGGAGTATCAGATCGACATAAAGACTGAACAAGTAGAGCTTAGGAACACCTATACGGTACATTTTAATATCGTAATGTACCGCATTACATTATAGATACATGATCAATGCTTATGATTATAATCAATAAGTTATTGACAGACTTTATTTTACTTTGTTACTAATTTAATTGGTTATTTGTTAATAAAAAAAATATATTGCAACGAATTTCTGAAATATTATTTCACTTGATAACTTATTTAAACGGAATAAACGAGTTAAACCTAGTTAGTTTCCCGGGTTTTTTCGAAATTTTTTGTAACGTATGTTTGCATAGACAAGTTATATCATCATCGTTACCCAAGACTAGCTTTTAATATATGTTTTTTTTATTTCACTTGATCCGTAATACAAACAATTTGTATTCACTTCATACATGTCCTTCGGGGCGTCATCATTTCCATTTCTTCGAGGTAAAGCGCGGCGTTGAGTTCCACCAGTCAACAAGCAAAGTCCCCAAAAAATTGAGCGGCAAGCGAGGTACGGAGTGTCTTATCACTAGGTTCCCACTGCCTACCCTGCATTTTAGGAAATACAGGGTGAAGCTGATAAAAAAAACTAATGAAAACAAATAATGATGTTACTGTATTTTTACGGGCAGCAAGG